>PGFX01000600.1:0-17486 GCA_003612995.1 Prototheca bovis | reverse complement strand
GGGCGCTCGACCGCCGCCGGACCCGACGGAGCCGCACGCGCCGCCGCGGCCGCGCGGCCCTCCCGTCGGCGTCGCAAAAGGGCAAAAACGCATTCTGATACGAAGGATGCGCTCTACCACTAAGCTATGGAGGCTCATCGAGCTGCCCCCAGCAGGGATCGAACCTGCGACCTCATCCTCGTCCGAAACTCCGCCTCGACCTAGGCGGGAACGCGGACTCGGACGGACGGGTCGGAGTATACGAGAGAACAGACAGGCAGGTCGAGGCGGCCTGCGGGGGTCGGGCGTGGCGGCAGGTCGAGGCGGCCTGCGGGGGTCGGGCGTGGCGGCAGGTCGAGGCGGCCTGCGGGGGTCGGGCGTGGCGGCAGGTCGAGGCGGCCCTGGGGTCGCCAAAGTCTCCTCGAGCCCCTCTTCCTCCCCCACCCTTACTGCACGGCCAGATGATGCGATAGGCCTCCATGTCGGGGAAGGTGGACGCGGCGGAGATGGCGGACGCGGCAGAGGCGGCGCGACCGCCGCTCGCCCCCGAGTCGGCCGTCGCCATCTCTCCTCGCGCGGTCGTCCTGTTGGGAAGGCGTGATAACCGAAAGGACCGCGGGGGCTTGAAGCGTCGCGGACGCAGCAACGGTGACGCAGCCGGATCGGCTTCCAGCCGGCCGGCGTCGAGACCCGCCGCAGCCGCTCGCCTTTCTCTCCCCAGCTTGGGACCAGCTTTGCTGCGCGGCTCGCCGCACGTTTCTCACCGACCGCGTCAGGCGAATGTCGTAGGTTCGAGCCCTACTGGGGGCAGGTCTTTGGGCCTCTATAGCTCAGCTGGTAGAGCGTCGCTCTCATACGCGTCCCGTTTTGCTCCGCCCCCCGCCCGGCGGAACGAGTCGCGCCCGGCGGAGAGGCGGCTTGCGCCGCCGACGCCCTCCCCCGGCCGCCGAGGCGGAAGGCGTCGCGGCTGCTCCGGAGCGCTCGGCGCGGCGCGTGCGGAGCGCGCAGGCGATCGTCTCGAGCGCTTCTGGATGCGCACGGGGGGGAGGAGGCGCACACGCCGTTCTTTTCTCCGCTTTGCGAGGGTCGAGCGAAGCGGGGGGGGAGGGGAGGGGTCTGGCGGTGTGGGACTCGACGCCTGCGCGCAGGCGGGCGCACCGGAGGGGCGCGGGGCGCGAAACGGCAAATGCACGGGTGCGCACGACGGATTGCCCCGGACGTGAGCTTTCCAGGAGCTCGGCGCGCAGGCTCCCGTCGCGCGGTCTGGCGCCCGGAGCTCGACGCGCAGGCTCCCGTCGCGCGGTCTGGCGCCCGGAGCTCGACGCGCAGGCTCCCGTCGCGCGGTCTGGCGCCCGGAGCTCGACGCGCAGGCTCCCGTCGCGCGGTCTGGCGCCCGGAGCTCGACGCGCAGGCTCCCGTCGCGCGGTCTGGCGCCCGAAGCTCGACGCGCAGGCTCCCGTCGCGCGGACGGGGCATCTGGGGATTTGTCGGATCGACGTCGTTGCGACCGCGGCGCGCGTGTCCCCGTTCGGCTGGCGGCCAGGGTCTCGCCGGGGCTGCGAGCTGCGCGCCCTGCGGAAATCCTACCGTTTCGTCGTCCGGAGCCGCCGGCGCCGTTGTCGACGGCCATCTTTCTGATTGCCCAGCGGCGCCGACCCGGGCGGGTCCGGAGAGGTTTGCCTCCCGGCCCCGGCCGGCGGCCGGAGGCCCACCCCCCCGGTCCTCGGCGTCGCGCCGCTCGCGGTCGTCCGGTCTGCCCATCCCGAGCCGACGTCGGGCCAGACACCCGAGCGCGGGCGTTTCCGTTCCCCTCGCCCGGTCGGCCCGTCGCCTTGTCGTCCACATGTCTGGGCTCGAGGCGCCGCAGTTTTCTCGCTCCGGCGCCCCGCTGCACCCCCCGGCAGACCCGGACGCGGAACCCCAGGCGCCGCCCGCCCTCCCCTCCTCGCCCGGCGCCTCCGCGCACTTCTCGGCGCCCCGCCCCCTCGCTCGGCACCGCCGCGCACCTCTCGGCGCCCCCCCCTCGCCCGGCACCGCCGCGCACCTCTTGGCGCATCGGAACGCGGCCTACGACGCGCGCCGCGCTTCGCGCCGAGGCGATCTGCGGTCCAAAATCGCGTGCTTCCTTCCTGCGACGCCGCGAGATCGCGCTACCCAGGATGTAGGAAACTCTCAGAGGCGATCGAGGCGTGAATTAAGTCAGTTCCCGAGAGACCAGGGTTCGAGTCCCTGTATGGACACTTACGTCTTGACGTAGAACCGTCCATATAGTCTAGGTGGTCAGGACACTCGGCTTTCAGCATCTTTTTGGCGCTTTGTCCCCCGCGAATGGCCTTGAAATGGGGCGACGGATGGTACCTAACGTTTTTCCTGCGCGCTGACGCGCGCTCGTCGGCGGCCGCCGCAGCGCCGCCGCCGCGGTCCCGCAGCCTTTTGCGGAAGCTGCGCCTCCCATCGAGCGCGCCTCCTGGTTTGCGCCGCCTTCCTCTGCCGCCCGCGGCCTCCCCACCGACCCCGAGCGCGACCTCGGCCGCCGCGGCCCCCGCCCGGACCCCGCGGCAAGGGGCTGGCCTCCCCGAACTCGCGCCGTCGCGACAGCCGAGGCCGGCCTCTCCCTCTCCTTCGGCGCGGCATCGGCGCGCGAGCCGGCGGGCTCGACCGAGCGGCGCACGCGGCGCCCCAGATGCAGGCGCGGCCGACGGGTCGGCGAGAGCGCGCGCGAGCGCGCAGAGCTCTTTCCCGGACGCGGGCGCTCGGGGGGGGAGCCCAGACCCCCCGTCGCAGCAGATCCGGGATCTTTCCGCGGACGCGAAAAAAAAAACGGAACGCGGGTCAGGGATGAGGACACCGGGAGGGGCCAGAGGGCCCGACGGACCGCAGGGCCGCAGGGTTCACCCGTGCCCAGGTTCCTTGCCTCCCCCAGCCCCCACCTCGCCCCCATTTCGCCCTCTCCTCTCGTCCTCCTGCACTTTACCCCCAGCTCGCTCGACCCACCCGTCCCTACCCTCACCTCGATCCCCCCGCCACCACCACCACCACCACAACCGCGCACGGCGCAAAAGGCCACCGCGGCTCGGCCGCGAGGGACCCAGCCGCGCAAGCGGTGCAAAAGCCCACTTCGTCTTAGCGGGGCCAGGGTTCGAACCTGGGAACCTCTGGGTTATGGGCCCAGCGAGCAACCACTGCTCCTCCCCGCTGCGAGACGACGGGCGGGAGCGAGACGGAAGACAGGCCACACGTGAGCAGACGCGGGCGGGGGGGGGGATGCGCAGCGGGGAGGGACCGAGATGGGCGGGAGGGGAGGCGCCGCCCGGAGCCGCGGGCCCGGCGGACGGCGTCGCGCCGCCTCTTGCGCCACTCGCGCATACGCCAAAGCCGCACCCCCCCCCCGCCTCTTCGCACTCTCTCCGCTCGCGCCGCCCCAAGCGCCCCACGGCCGCGGGGGGAGGAGGCGTTCGACGGCGGCGGCCGAGTGCACGCGAGAGCGCGGGCGCTCGGCGGCGGCGCAGGCGAACGCCGGAGCGAGGAGAGGCGCGAGGAAAGGGAACGGCAGCCGCGACGCAAAAGAGAAAAAACGCAAAAGCGAATGGAAGGCTGATATCCTACCCTTGGACTACTGAAGCTCGGAGGGACCAGTTCTGCCCTGCTTCAGCCGGGACTCGAACCCGGATCCGCAGCTACCATCTGGCGCGCTCGTCTGATCGCGGCCAACTCGTTGACGCCGGGGACTTTCCGGGCCGACTCGTTCCGGGTCGGAATGACGAGGGCCGAAACGCATCGCGCGACGCGCGGCGCGGGCGCGCCGCGCCGCGTCCGGCGGCCCGGGCCGACCGCCAGAGGGACGCCAGGCGAGGCCGTGGGGGAGAGCGCTGGCGGCCGGCGGGCGGCCCCCAGCGCTCTCCCCCACGCGCTCGCGATTCGGCCGGAAGAGCGGATGCCTTGGCGCACGGATGCGCCGAGCTGCGCCTCCCGCTCCCCCTTCCCTCCCTCGCCCACCCGCCCGCCGGCCGCCCGGCGACGCCGCCTCGTGGCTTTCGCCGCACGCGCCCCAGATCCAGCATCGCGGCTCTCGCCGCACGCGCCTCAGCTCCAGCATCGCGACGACCGGCAAACCATACGGACAAGGACGGCGAACGCGAAAGCGGCGGACGCACGCGAGCGAGCCAAAGCGGACCCGGGGCGAACCGCCGCGAGGGCGCGGGCAGCGTGCCGGACGCGAAGCGCCACCTTCGCGGGCCGTCGGTGACCGCGCTGGTGCACACGGCGAGTCCCACCCTATCCGTCGTGTCGCGCCGCGTGCCATTTTGGAGCACCCGAAGAGCGCGCATACGGCTCGCCGCGCCGCGTGTCCATCCGCGGAGGGAGGCGAGGGACGCGGTTCGGCCCTTCGTGCGTCGACGGGCGCGGCGGAAAAGGCAAGCGGCGGTGGAAATAGGGGTACCCGCGCAAGGGAGGCACACGGAAGAGCACGAAAAAAAGCTCGACGAATCGCGCGACTACGCGTGCGCGGAAAAAGGGAAATCCTCTTCCATCTTTCCGCGCACCGACCCGCCAGAGCTCTGAACGACCCTGGAGCCCATCCGGAATTGCGCGCCCGCGACGAGAGAAGGACGACAGAGCCGATCGACTTGGTCGGCCACGTCCGATGACGATCACGTCTAGGCTTCGCGTCCACCCACCACTCCTCCTCGCCCGCGGGACGGCGCGAATTGTGCAGGGGCAGTCGGGGGTGGGAGGGGAGGAGGGAGAGGGAGGAAACGCGACGAACAGTGCGGGGCCGGTCGCTGCGAATCGCGCGGGGGAGAGGGGGCGCCGTGAATCGGGAACCGCGGGAACTGAACAGAAAACCGCGACGCGAGACGCCCTGCCATCAAGCGCGCTCCTGCGGACGCCGGCTCGAGCGCACCGACCGCCGACGCGAGTTCGCAAGCGCCCTCTCCCGCGCAAGCGCCAGCTCTTCCTCTCTCGCCCCCCCTCGCGCATTCTCCGGCCAAGCCGCACCGGCGCACGCGCGTCCCGACAATCCTGCGCTCTGCTCGTCGAGCGGTGCTCTCGGCGAATCTGCTTTTCGCACGCGACGTCGATCGCCGTCGGAAACCGCCGCCGCCGGCGTGCTCGGCGCAGCCCCGTCGCATCCCACCGCCCCGAGCGCCAACCTTTGCGAGTCTCTTGGCCCGGTGCATCCCGCCGGCGCGCCTCTGTTCCACCCACCGCTTCGCGGCGCGCCCACCCTCGGCGGGTTTGAGGCCTGGATGCGCTCTCGCGGCACCGGCGGCGTGCAGGTGTTCACCGCCGAGGACGTCGCGGACCGCTACGGCATTGCGAATGGCAGCTACGAGCCCGTCCCGCTGCCGCACTCGCTGCGGTGCTTCACAGCCTCCTCAGGGCCTGCGCGTAGCACAGGCCGGCCGATCGCTCGCCCCGGTGACCGCCGCCGGATTTTCCCCGCGAGGCTGCAGGCTCTGCTGCACTGCCCGCCCACCGAAGCACTCGCCAAGGCGCCGCCGGCGGCGCCGCCGTCGCGGTTCTTGTCGATTCTCCCGTGGTACAGCGGGATGTCCGCAGGATCTATCAACACTACCACCAACCTGACGACCTCGGCTAATCGCCTCTGCGAATGCTTTGAAGCACGGGTGCGCCAAGCCCCGCTCGACCCCGTGCGAACCGACGGCGCGCCGGACGGCGGCGGCAGCGGCCCGTCCCGGCAGCCGCAGCATCTGCAGCTGGGTTGGACCGCCTCAACAACATGCGCGGACGCAGTGCGCAATGTGGCGAAAGTAGTGGCATCAGACGAAGCAGTGGCAGCAGTGGCAACAGCAGACCGCCGCGGCGCAGGCGGCCGGGTCCGGCCGGCCGCCACCGTCCCCGCCCTCGCTCGAGCTGGCCGCGGCTTCCGCACCGCTGGCCTCCCCCTCCACCGCCCTTTCCGCCGCCCTGCGCGCCGACTGTGATGTCACCTCCCGTCGACGATGGCTCCGACCCGCGTGACGGCGACGGAGTTTTGTTCGTGCATTACGCTTTTCGCGACGACCTGGGGATGGACTTTGTCGCCGACACCGACGGCGACGGCAACCCGACCTACACCGTCGCGCGCGCCATGACCGCGCCGGCCCTCCTGATCGCGTTCCCGCTAGAGCTGCTCCCGGAGGGCTGGTGCGAGCCCTCCTTGCGGGTGACCGCGGCCTGGGATGCGGCGGAGGCGGCCGCGGCGTCGCTCTATCCCGCGGAGCGTCTGTAGACTCTCCCTTTGCGGGGGCGCGAAGCTGGCGCCGTCGACGCCACCGGAAAAGACCCCGGCGAGCTGGGCAAGAGGCGATACTTTGGCGGCGGGGGACGCGGCGGATGGGCGCAGGGGCGCGGCGGATGGGCGCGGAGGCGCGGCAATCGGCCATCGCCGGCAGCGGCGATGGCCGAACCGCTGAGGCCGGCGGCCCGCCCCTGCCCGAGGCACGGACCGAGCTGGCGGCTGCTGCTCTGCTGCCTATCCTTCCCCCCTCCCCACTCCCCTCCCGACCGCGTTCGCGCGTGCTCGTCGGTTTGGCGTCGCTCTACTTTTGCCGAGGCCGGTTCGTGCTGATCCGTATTCCCTTCGCGGAGCTCGAAGTCGCCGCGGCCGAGGCCTCGGGTGACACCTATTCCGAAGTCAATACGGCGAGCGTCTGCCTCTCCTCCAGAGGGAAGACTTTGAGCTGGCAGGCGCCGCTTACTTTTCCATCCAGGGGGGCAAACCGATGGGGGTAGATAGCGTTGCCGGGTGGAAAGCCGCCGGCAGCAACTCGGGAGGGTTGGGATGAGAAGGACGCGTGCGGGGCCCCCAGATCGTCTGGGTTGCGACGATTATCCTCAGGGACGCAGCGACCGCGGTTTTTGCTTCCTTCAACTCGGCGAAATCCGCTAGCGCTATTGGTAGCGCACCCGCCTACGGAGCGGAAGGTTGCAGGTTCGGTTCCTGCGCGGATGAGCTCACGCACCCGGGCGCGGTCGGGTGGCGCTGGGGAAGAGGCACATCCGATCGGGGCGGGGGGAAAGTACGCGCTCCCCGCACCGTTCCCGCGTTTTTCCTTCCGCGCCGCGGCAAAAAGTATCGCTTACAGTCTCGCGCTCTTCCAACTGAGCTATTGAAGGATGCCTGTCCTTCAACCTGGGATCGAACCAGGGACCTCAAGATCGACTGCTCGGTGTGACCCGATCGGGTAAGCTGTTCGGCAATTGGTGATCGGCCGGACCAAAGTCCATGTACAGAAGCATACCGTCCCTGTCTCACCGATCCGGGTTTGAGGCGGCTGAAAGCCCCGTCTCCGCGCGCAGGAAGTGGTCACGCGAGCGCAGATCGGTGCGTCGCTGCCGATCGGCCAAAGGTTGCATTACGGTGCGATGTGCCGTGGAGGTGGCGCGACTTCCACCCCCTACGGGAGGGGAACCACACTTTCCGTCGCAGCGCGAGCGTGTGCGCACTGTCGCCCTCCCGCTCGAGGCCGCAGCGCGCGGTCTGTTTTCGCACATCCGCGTTGACAAGGTGCACAGTGTGGGTGCTCGCAACCCGATGCATCGCGCTGTTTGCATTCACGGAAAGCCACGGGGCGGCGTGCCTTTTGTTGCACGGGCGTTTGATCGGATGCGAAGTGGCCTCGGACGCGACGCGGTCCGCGTGACGCCACCCCCGTCGTTCTCCACGAACGAATCCCGACGTGGCCGCGAAGGAGCATACGGAGGCGAAACGGTACCCACTTGGTTCCACACAAGGCCATCTCTTCTCCCGTCCCGCCTCGTTTCCACATCCCTCGCTTTTGCCCCACCTCCCCCCCCCTCCGCTCCCCCCTGCCGATCCACTCCCCCCCCCCTCTTTTTCCCCCCTCCCTCCCGCCCTCCCAGTCCGCCCCTTCCCCTTCCCCCTCTCCTCCCCCCTCCAGCCCGCCTCCCCCGCTTTCCTCCTTTCCTCCGCCCCACCCCGCCGCGCCGCGGCCGGGAGGAGACCACCCCCGTCCCCGCCCGCAGACCGCAACCGCGACGCCGCGAACAAGCATCGAATGTTCTAGTCATGCGATGGATCATCGCTTTGCGAAGCGCGTCCGAAAGGTCTGCGGGGAACATGCGGCACGGCCGGGAGGCGCAGGCCGCAAATTTCCGCCGGGAGAAGGGGGGGGGAGCGCGGGGGGGTCCGGGAAGCGCGCGCCAATCTCGGACGGGACGATGGGTGAGGACAAGAAGCGGCGGGTAGGTGAGGGAATTCGCGGCGGATGGCGTCAGACTGGCGTGACGCTCACCGGGTCGGGTCCGGGCCTCACCACACCAGACCGGACCGATGCGTACCTTTACGCCTGCGCCGCGCACTGCGTACCATCTTCCGAGGAATTTCGCGTCACGGCGCCTTTGGGCGGCGCGGGAGAGCGCGGGCGGTTGTGATCGGCCTCGCCCGTCTCCGCCCCCCCCCCCCACGGTCCCGCGCGCTGTCGCCCCGCGCGGCGCCCTCTTCTGGCCGGCGTCCGTACTACTCGTATTGGAATCGCGCCCGGAGTCGAGACCGGGGCGGGAGGGGGGGGGGGGGGAGGGGCGGCAGGAAGCACGCACGCGCGCGACGCGCGGCTTTTGCGGAAAATTCGAGCATTTGGAGGCGATGTTGGCGGGGAGAGAGCTTGTTCTGGTCACCCCCGGCGCCCGACGGAGCGCGAGCGCGGGGGGTGGAGGCGGGAAGCGGCGGAAAAACGCAGGGCTCCGGGCAACGGCCGAAACCCCGACGCGGTCGGTGACGACGGAGCGCGCTCCCCGCCGGCGGCGGGTCCGAGTCGGCGTTTCCCGAAATCCATACCGCACAGAATGCCATGCATCGCGTAGCGTCGCTGTCTGCGACTGCGCAAGCGCGTCGGGTCGCAAGTCCCCGCGCCTGACGCGTGCGGAACAGACCTGGAGGGGTGGGGGTGGGGAAGAGCCTGGGCGAGGGCCGGCGGAAGGTGCGACGCCGCGCCGGCGATCCGTAGTGCCGCCGGTCGCGGGGCTGCCGGCTTGAGACTGCGGGCGGCTCCCGGCGCTTCGCGGCGACTGCAGTCGCTGCCTGCATCGCAGACGCGCTGCTCACCGTTCGGCATCGAGTGCACGCGTGCGCGCCTCGTTCCGGCCGCCGCCGCCCTGACCCTTTCGCGGACGTCTGCAGCCCCCACGCGGGGTCGCCCCGAAAAGGCCAAACTCGGGAAGAGGGAGCGGTCCGCAGGCCCGAATCTGAAGACAAGAGGCCAAACGAGTGCTGTTCTGCGTCTCGCAATCTTGCGCCCGCCCCGGAATTGTTCTCGATGCGGCTACCTCGCATTCGGAACCCAGCGGCGCAGGGGCCGCGGAACCCTCTGCCGTCACGTGCCGGAAGCCGAGCGCGTTGCGGCATCTCGCCCGATTGGCGGCCGCGGGACTGCGCACAGCCGAGTGCGGCACGCGTACTCGCAGCGAGAGAGGCACCTTGGCTCGCGCAGAGGCCGTCAAAAGTGCGAGGAGCCGCCGCGGGCGATCTCCGCGGCCACCGAGCGCGTCTTCGGGGCGGTGACGACGGCTGCGCGTACGCATGCACTCGGCGCGTCCGAAGTCTGCAGGCGCGGGAAGCACACGGAGCGATGACGCTCTAGGGACCTCGGCTGTCGTGGAGGGATTGGGTACCGAGAGGTCGCGCACTTGCGAGCCGCACGTTCGCAATCCCTCGATTGCCGAATCCGAGGCCAGTGCGGAGGCGATACGGGCGCGCCGCCGCGGAAATTGTCGGCTCACGGGGCTGGCCTGTGTGGTCTCTTCGACTCGGAACGAGGTCTGAACTGCGTTCGACCCTGGGGATGACTGCGAGAGGACGCGGCTGACGCGCCTTGCGCGCGGCGGCGCGGATAAATTCTCCGCTCCCCTCCTTCCTCCCATCCAACGCCGGTCGCCCGACCTTCCGTCTTGCACTCTCGATGGCGCCGTCCAGACCTGCCATGTCTCAGCGACAATGCATCGCATTGCTTGCGGCGTTGCTTTTGGCCGTCCAGCAGCCAGTCTACGGCGCTCGGTGCGCAGACGACCGTGCGATGCCCCGCCGACGCGGCCGGGGATGGGGATGGACGGGCGAGTTTCGCGCGAGCGCGCGTCGTGCCGGCGCCGGCTCTCGGGAATGTATTTGCACGCGCGTGGAATCTCGCGGTCATTCCGTACGCATGGCCCGCCGCGCGTCTTTTGCATCTCTGGATGCGGGCGCACATCGCGCGCATGCATCGCGAGCCCTCGCGGCGTCCGGCGCGTTCCTCGCATTTTTCCCCCCGCGCGATCGTTTGAGCGCGTTCCTGCATTTCTTTCACGTCCAATTCGCAGCACGCTCAAGGTGTGGGTCGTCGGGAGAGGGGGGACGGCGGGGGGAAGGAAGGGGGTCGGAGGGGCGAGGCGCTCCTCGTCGGCAACGCTGTCTTGCGAGCCGTTTGTCGTGGGCGGGGGGGCGCGACGCGCGGAGGAATCGGGTGCGGGGCGGGGCGGGGGGGGATGAGGCGAGGCACGGGAGGCGGATGGGAGGCGCGCAGCTCTCGTGAGAGGGGGCGCGAGGGGTGAGAAAGTGGGGCGGAGCGGGGGGGGGGGCCGGCGAGGAGGCGATGGGGGGGCGAGAAGGTGGGGTGGGGCGAGGAGAGGGGGGGGGGCAAGGAGGGGTGTGGCGGGGGGAAGGGGGGGCGTATTGGAGAGCATGTGGGAAGGGGCGCGGGGGGGCGCGGCACAGGGCGCGGAGCAGGGGCCGGTGCACGGCAACGGTATTCGGCGTTCCGACCGCACGGTCGCGGAAAGGGAACGCGGGGGAGCAAGAGGGGGAAAAGGGCAGGCGATTCGGCGGCACGTTGAGGTCGAGAGTGGAGGAGGGTCGTGGCGGAGGGGGAAGGTGGCCGCACGAACGCACAGGCTCGTTCGGGAACCTTTCTGTCGGGTGCTCAAGGGGGGTAATGGGAACGAAGAGGTGCGACGTGTCCCTTGTTTTGTCGTGCGGTGGCGCTGCAGGCGTTTGACGAGTTTCTCTCCCGCTCTTGCCCTGCGCAGCAAATCAGCCAGTCCATCGGTGCCGTTAATTCAAACCTGAACATCCAGAACACGGATGGTGGAGGCGTGGTGAACGGAGCGCTCAGCTCTTCAGCGGTGGTCTCAGTCCAAGGCTGCTCGACCTGCTCAACTTCCCCGTCACCTTCGCCTTGTCCTACTCCGTCTCCCGTGCCTGTGCCCGTGCCCGTGCCCGTGCCCGTGCCGGTTCCGTCGCCCGTGCCCGTGCCCGTGCCGGTTCCGTCGCCCTCGCCCGTGCCCGTGCCGGTTCCATCGCCCTCGCCCGTGCCCGTGCCGGTTCCGTCGCCCTCGCCTTCGCCTTCGCCCTCGCCCTCGCCTTCGCCTTCGCCCTCGCCCTCGCCCTCTCCGTCGCCGTCCCCCTCCCCGTCCCCCTCCCCCTCCCCCTCCCCCTCCCCCTCCCCCCCCCCCACCCCTTCTCCCTCGCCGTCTCCCATGCCCTGCCCGTCCCCGTCGCCCTCCCCTTCGCCATCCCCCACGCCTTCACCCTCGCCTTCGCCCTCTCCGTCGCCGTCTCCCGTGCCCTGCCCGTCCCCGTCGCCCTCCCCGTCCCCCTCTCCGTCCCCGTCCCCCCCCCCCGCTCGCCCTCTCCCTTCCCCTGCCCGTCCCCGTCGCCCTCCCCTTCGCCATCCCCCACGCCTTCGCCCTCGCCTTCGCCCTCTCCGTCGCCGTCTCCCGTGCCCTGCCCGTCCCCGTCGCCCTCCCCGTCCCCTTCTCCGTCCCCGTCCCCCTCCCCGTCCCCCTCCCCCTCGCCCTCCCCGTCCCCTTCTTGTCCCACCTCCTCACCCAGCGACGGCCCGGCGCCCGTTACCGTCGTGGAGACCTCTGGATGCTCGAGCTCGGAGCTCGATACCAACTGCTTCGTGTTCCCCACAAACCTGGACGAGGCAACCAACACCTTTACCGTCAACAGCTTTTGTTTGCACGGCGTCATCAGCGAGAACAAGCTCATCAAACCGTCGCCCCAGATCATGCTTTGCGCCAACAACAAGGTGGATGGCAGGCTTGGAACGTGCCCGACCGACGACAGCTCGCACTGGTTCACGACATGCTACACCGCGTCGAGCGACAGCGAGATCATGGTCCAGACCGACTTTAGCAGCGGCTCAAACTCCAAGGACCCGACGTTCACCATTGACAAGCCCCAAGCGCTTCCCCAGTGCATCCTCTCCCACATCGACGTCTCGACGCTGCCGGCGAGCTGGCAGGCGGTCAACAGCTAGGACTGTCCGGCTGCGTAGCCGCGCGACCGCACCCCTGACGCGTCTCCCCCCGCGGGCCGACGCACCCCGCCGTTTTCCCGTGCCCCCTGCACCCTCCCCGTCGATCCATCCATCCCCTCTGAATCGTGGTGAAACACACGCCACGCTGCGCTCCACTTTCGCTCGCTCTATTCCTTTGGCAAAACGCCTTCTGCTCTCGCGCTCCATGCCCGCGGGCTTCCGCACATTCCCGGCCCTCGTCGCTGGAACATTCTGCCCTCCACCCCGCCCCACCACGTAGGGCGTCGCCGTTCGAACGAATAGCGTGTGATTCGTCCCATCAATCTTGGCATCACCCCCTTCCTCCCACCCCCCTCCCCCCGCGCGAGAGGTCTCTGCAAGCAGCGTTGCCGCGCAGCGATCGATCGCATTCGCATCGCAGGGGGATAAGCGTTCGGTCTGCCGTCGGGGGGTGCGCGGTTCTCAGAGTTTGCTCGACGCGGTCGTTGCGCGAGCGACACCCAGCCTTCGTAGGGCTAGCTGGCAGCGATCTTCTCTGGTCGGCAGCCAGATGCGCCATTCGTCCTCCGCGGGTCCCGTGGCTGAGGTTGCGGCCCACGCCCTCCTCCCTTTTTTCTCCCCGCGCGGGAACCGCGGGGGAGCCAAGGCGGGGGAACTGTCGAGGCGGCCAGGGGGGGGGGGGAAGGCCGCCCATCCGGGAAACGGCGTGGTCCTCGCTGCCCGTCTCGATGGCCAGGGGGGGGGGCTAGCTGGCAATCTTGCTCCGTCACGGTGGTCCGGATGGACGGCTCGTGCCAAGCGAGCCCTCTGCCGCAGTCCCCGCCTCTCCATCAGCTTTGTGCAGACGTCGAGCCGCAGAGCAAGATGTACGCCCGATGCACGCATCGGGAGTACATCGCGCGCTGTCGTCCTCCTGTCCGCCTCGCGGTCGGTTCGAAGGGTCTTGAAAGCGCCCGGCCGGCTAAGAGCTCTCGACCCTCGCCCGTGACCGTCGCGAAAGCCTTCGGCCCGCTCCCGCGGCTTCCTCCATGTACGCCCGGCCTGTCCGGATCGCGGTGCGCTGCCCGCGCCCTCGCGGCGGTTCGCCCCGGGTCCGCTTTGGCTCGCTCGCGTGCGTCCGCCGCTTTCGCGTTCGCCGTCCTTGTCCGTATGGTTTGCCGGTCGTCGCGATGCTGGAGCTGAGGCGCGTGCGGCGAGAGCCGCGATGCTGGATCTGGGGCGCGTGCGGCGAGAGCCGCGAGGCGGCGTCGCCGGGCGGCCGGCGGGCGGGTGGGCGAGGGAGGGAAGGGGGAGCGGGAGGCGCAGCTCGGCGCATCCGTGCGCCAAGGCATCCGCTCTTCCGGCCGAATCGCGAGCGCGTGGGGGAGAGCGCTGGGGGCCGCCCGCCGGCCGCCAGCGCTCTCCCCCACGGCCTCGCCTGGCGTCCCTCTGGCGGTCGGCCCGGGCCGCCGGACGCGGCGCGGCGCGCCCGCGCCGCGCGTCGCGCGATGCGTTTCGGCCCTCGTCATTCCGACCCGGAACGAGTCGGCCCGGAAAGTCCCCGGCGTCAACGAGTTGGCCGCGATCAGACGAGCGCGCCAGATGGTAGCTGCGGATCCGGGTTCGAGTCCCGGCTGAAGCAGGGCAGAACTGGTCCCTCCGAGCTTCAGTAGTCCAAGGGTAGGATATCAGCCTTCCATTCGCTTTTGCGTTTTTTCTCTTTTGCGTCGCGGCTGCCGTTCCCTTTCCTCGCGCCTCTCCTCGCTCCGGCGTTCGCCTGCGCCGCCGCCGAGCGCCCGCGCTCTCGCGTGCACTCGGCCGCCGCCGTCGAACGCCTCCTCCCCCCGCGGCCGTGGGGCGCTTGGGGCGGCGCGAGCGGAGAGAGTGCGAAGAGGCGGGGGGGGGGTGCGGCTTTGGCGTATGCGCGAGTGGCGCAAGAGGCGGCGCGACGCCGTCCGCCGGGCCCGCGGCTCCGGGCGGCGCCTCCCCTCCCGCCCATCTCGGTCCCTCCCCGCTGCGCATCCCCCCCCCCGCCCGCGTCTGCTCACGTGTGGCCTGTCTTCCGTCTCGCTCCCGCCCGTCGTCTCGCAGCGGGGAGGAGCAGTGGTTGCTCGCTGGGCCCATAACCCAGAGGTTCCCAGGTTCGAACCCTGGCCCCGCTAAGACGAAGTGGGCTTTTGCACCGCTTGCGCGGCTGGGTCCCTCGCGGCCGAGCCGCGGTGGCCTTTTGCGCCGTGCGCGGTTGTGGTGGTGGTGGTGGTGGCGGGGGGATCGAGGTGAGGGTAGGGACGGGTGGGTCGAGCGAGCTGGGGGTAAAGTGCAGGAGGACGAGAGGAGAGGGCGAAATGGGGGCGAGGTGGGGGCTGGGGGAGGCAAGGAACCTGGGCACGGGTGAACCCTGCGGCCCTGCGGTCCGTCGGGCCCTCTGGCCCCTCCCGGTGTCCTCATCCCTGACCCGCGTTCCGTTTTTTTTTTCGCGTCCGCGGAAAGATCCCGGATCTGCTGCGACGGGGGGTCTGGGCTCCCCCCCCGAGCGCCCGCGTCCGGGAAAGAGCTCTGCGCGCTCGCGCGCGCTCTCGCCGACCCGTCGGCCGCGCCTGCATCTGGGGCGCCGCGTGCGCCGCTCGGTCGAGCCCGCCGGCTCGCGCGCCGATGCCGCGCCGAAGGAGAGGGAGAGGCCGGCCTCGGCTGTCGCGACGGCGCGAGTTCGGGGAGGCCAGCCCCTTGCCGCGGGGTCCGGGCGGGGGCCGCGGCGGCCGAGGTCGCGCTCGGGGTCGGTGGGGAGGCCGCGGGCGGCAGAGGAAGGCGGCGCAAACCAGGAGGCGCGCTCGATGGGAGGCGCAGCTTCCGCAAAAGGCTGCGGGACCGCGGCGGCGGCGCTGCGGCGGCCGCCGACGAGCGCGCGTCAGCGCGCAGGAAAAACGTTAGGTACCATCCGTCGCCCCATTTCAAGGCCATTCGCGGGGGACAAAGCGCCAAAAAGATGCTGAAAGCCGAGTGTCCTGACCACCTAGACTATATGGACGGTTCTACGTCAAGACGTAAGTGTCCATACAGGGACTCGAACCCTGGTCTCTCGGGAACTGACTTAATTCACGCCTCGATCGCCTCTGAGAGTTTCCTACATCCTGGGTAGCGCGATCTCGCGGCGTCGCAGGAAGGAAGCACGCGATTTTGGACCGCAGATCGCCTCGGCGCGAAGCGCGGCGCGCGTCGTAGGCCGCGTTCCGATGCGCCAAGAGGTGCGCGGCGGTGCCGGGCGAGGGGGGGGCGCCGAGAGGTGCGCGGCGGTGCCGAGCGAGGGCGCGGGGCGCCGAGAGGTGCGCGGAGGCGCCGGGCGAGGAGGGGAGGGCGGGCGGCGCCTGGGGTTCCGCGTCCGGGTCTGCCGGGGGGTGCAGCGGGGCGCCGGAGCGAGAAAACTGCGGCGCCTCGAGCCCAGACATGTGGACGACCAGGCGACGGGCCGACCGGGCGAGGGGAACGGAAACGCCCGCGCTCGGGTGTCTGGCCCGACGTCGGCTCGGGATGGGCAGACCGGACGACCGCGAGCGGCGCGACGCCGAGGACCGGGGGGGTGGGCCTCCGGCCGCCGGCCGGGGCCGGGAGGCAAACCTCTCCGGACCCGCCCGGGTCGGCGCCGCTGGGCAAGCAGAAAGGTGGCCGTCGACAACGGCGCCGGCGGCTCCGGACGACGAAACGGTAGGATTTCCGCAGGGCGCGCAGCTCGCAGCCCCGGCGAGACCCTGGCCGCCAGCCGAACGGGGACACGCGCGCCGCGGTCGCAACGACGTCGATCCGACAAATCCCCAGAGGCCCCGTCCGCGCGACGGGAGCCTGCGCGTCGAGCTCCGGGCGCCAGACCGCGCGACGGGAGCCTGCGCGTCGAGCTCCGGGCGCCAGACCGCGCGACGGGAGCCTGCGCGCCGAGCTCCGGGCGCCAGACCGCGCGACGGGAGCCTGCGCGTCGAGCTCCGGGCGCCAGACCGCGCGACGGGAGCCTGCGCGTCGAGCTCCGGGCGCCAGACCGCGCGACGGGAGCCTGCGCGCCGAGCTCCTGGAAAGCTCACGTCCGGGGCAATCCGTCGTGCGCACCCGTGCATTTGCCGTTTCGCGCCCCGCGCCCCTCCGGTGCGCCCGCCTGCGCGCAGGCGTCGAGTCCCACACCGCCAGACCCCTCCCCTCCCCCCCCGCTTCGCTCGACCCTCGCAAAGCGGAGAAAAGAACGGCGTGTGCGCCTCCTCCCCCCCGTGCGCATCCAGAAGCGCTCGAGACGATCGCCTGCGCGCTCCGCACGCGCCGCGCCGAGCGCTCCGGAGCAGCCGCGACGCCTTCCGCCTCGGCGGCCGGGGGAGGGCGTCGGCGGCGCAAGCCGCCTCTCCGCCGGGCGCGACTCGTTCCGCCGGGCGGGGGGCGGAGCAAAACGGGACGCGTATGAGAGCGACGCTCTACCAGCTGAGCTATAGAGGCCCAAAGACCTGCCCCCAGTAGGGCTCGAACCTACGACATTCGCCTGACGCGGTCGGTGAGAAACGTGCGGCGAGCCGCGCAGCAAAGCTGGTCCCAAGCTGGGGAGAGAAAGGCGAGCGGCTGCGGCGGGTCTCGACGCCGGCCGGCTGGAAGCCGATCCGGCTGCGTCACCGTTGCTGCGTCCGCGACGCTTCAAGCCCCCGCGGTCCTTTCGGTTATCACGCCTTCCCAACAGGACGACCGCGCGAGGAGAGATGGCGACGGCCGACTCGGGGGCGAGCGGCGGTCGCGCCGCCTCTGCCGCGTCCGCCATCTCCGCCGCGTCCACCTTCCCCGACATGGAGGCCTATCGCATCATCTGGCCGTGCAGTAAGGGTGGGGGAGGAAGAGGGGCTCGAGGAGACTTTGGCGACCCCAGGGCCGCCTCGACCTGCCGCCACGCCCGACCCCCGCAGGCCGCCTCGACCTGCCGCCACGCCCGACCCCCGCAGGCCGCCTCGACCTGCCGCCACGCCCGACCCCCGCAGGCCGCCTCGACCTGCCTGTCTGTTCTCTCGTATACTCCGACCCGTCCGTCCGAGTCCGCGTTCCCGCCTAGGTCGAGGCGGAGTTTCGGACGAGGATGAGGTCGCAGGTTCGATCCCTGCTGGGGGCAGCTCGATGAGCCTCCATAGCTTAGTGGTAGAGCGCATCCTTCGTATCAGAATGCGTTTTTGCCCTTTTGCGACGCCGACGGGAGGGCCGCGCGGCCGCGGCGGCGCGTGCGGCTCCGTCGGGTCCGGCGGCGGTCGAGCGCCC
>PGFX01000589.1:0-17517 GCA_003612995.1 Prototheca bovis | reverse complement strand
GCCGCCCCCCCCCTTAAATTCCCCCCCCCCCCCCCCCCTCCTCTCGCAGCTCTACCGGGGCTTGGCTGAGATCTGGTCTCAGAGCACGGGCACGATCCGCATCGACCTCCGACGCCCGACCATCCCCGAGTCGGACGTCCGGCCAAACCTCTTCGAATCCGTTCCCGCCGAGCTCTGGCCCCGGTGGGTCGGGCGCGGAGACGCCGAGGCGAGGGCGCTGCAGCAGGACGCCGGCTGGGGTGGAGGGGCGTGGGACGAGCGGGGGTGGGAACACGCGGCCGCGTGGGGTGATGGAGGGCTGGAAAGCGCAGCCGGCTGGGGCGGCCGCAGAGCAGAGGACGCATGGGAGCGCGAGGCTGCCTGGGGCGAGCGTGCGGGGGAGGGCGGAGCCGGTTGGGGCAGACCGGGGGACGAGGGAGGCGCCGGCTGGGACGGTGGCCGCGGCGCCGGCGGTCGGGGTGGCGAACGGGATGTGGCCCACGAGAATGGGCGTGTCTCCGGCGACCGCGTCGCTGACGGCCGCGGCGCCTACGCGGCTCCTTACGCGTCCACGACCCCCGCGCCGCAGCCGCAGCGTCCCTCGGCCCCGCCGCTCGGCGGCGACGCGGTGGGCGCCTTTGCGCGCGGCCTGCTCGACCCCGGCTCGAGATGTGACGCCTCTTCGCATCCCGCCCCTCGCTTCGTCGACCCCCGCCGTGCCCCGTCGCCCGTGGTGGCGTTCCGGGTCGAGAGCGAGGAGGCGTCTCGGGCACCCTCGCCCCGCCCCTGCGGGGCAGACGGCGCCTCGCCGGACGCCGACGCCGTCAAGTCGCACCCGGTCCCGCATGACGGTCCGCACGGGCCCCGCGTGCCCTTTTCCGTCCACGAACCTGCCTACGCGCCCCACGCGGGCCCGCACCGCGGCCCCGCCTCGGCGCTCCCGCCCCAGACGCCGTCCTCACCCCCGGCGCGCCCATCCGCCGCCTGGACGCGGGTAGGCGCCGGCGGCGCGGCCGCAGGGAGCGCTGCGCACGGCGCGGCGGGCTCCCACGAGCAGTACTCGCACGGAGCGTCGCGCTCCCACGAGCCCTACTCGCCGAACGCTGCAGCCACAGACGCCCCTGAAACCGAGACTTTTGCCAACCCGCTGGCCGACGGGCCGCTCCGCTCAGCGCCGCCGCACCCGTTCGGAGAGCACTCGGCGCACTGGAGCGACGACCTCCCGCCGCCGCCGCGCCTTGCGGCCGCGCTGGCGGCGCTCGCGCGCGACCCGCGCCCGCCGCGACCCGCGACGCGCCCAACCCCGGCCGGGGGCGGGCTCGGCCGGCTCGGCCGCAAGGGCCGCCCGGCCGTCTCGCTGCCGGCCACGGGCGCGCGTGTGCGCGTGCTGCGCCACTGGAGGCTGGGTGCCGTCCCTCCGCCCGAGATCGCGCGCATCGGAGCGATCGCGAACGGCGACGGGAGAAGCCTCGAGGGCTCGAGGTACGGGCCCGGCAGGGGGCAGGGCACCAGGCGGTGGTGGCCCTTTGGCGGCCGCAGCGGCGACCTGCCGCGCTACCCCGCGTACCCGGCCCTCACGGCGCGCCCGCGGCACCTGGACGACGGGTGGTCGGTGCACGAGCGCAGGACCGAGGGCGCGGGCAGCGACGCGGCCGTCGCGCCCAAGCCGTGGTGGGCGGTGCTGAGGGACGGCGGGAGTGGCGCCGCCGGCGCGAGCGCGGCGGGCCTGGACGCGCTCTCTCCCGACGCGCTCTCGGGCCCTTTTGCCCCGGTGGCACCTTTTTCGCGCGGTCTCGGCGAGAGCGCCGTGGCGCTGGCGCAGTGGCGCGATGCGGCCCCGATCGACGTGGCCGCGGGCTTTTCGGTCGACCTCGACACGGCCGCGCTCAAGCCCGTGCTGGGCGTGCGCTGCGGGCCGCACCTCGAGCTGCGCGCGTTGCCGGAAGCTTCTATTCGCGCCTCCGGGCGCCTGCCCCTGCGCTCGCTGGGGGCAGCGGTGCGCCTCTCATACGAGTGCCCCATCGCCACGCTCAGCACGCCCTTTGCGCCGCCCGCCACGCTCAAGGCTTTCCTCGAGCCGCTGCGCCCCTCGGGGCTCCGCGTCACGCCTCGGGGCGTCGACCTCGATGCGCGCGCGCCGCTCGACGGGGGGCGCGCCTCGGCCCGCATCGACGCCTCGCTGCTCGCGCCCACGGCGCTTCCTGTGCGGAGGGACGGGAGCGACAAGCTCCAGGTTCGCGTGCGCAGGCTCGGCGTCTCCTGGATGTGGTGAGGCGGGGGCAAGGGAGAGGGGAGGATGCAGGGGAGGATGCAGGGGAGGATGAGCGAAAGGAGGCATCGGAGGCGACGCTCGGCGGTCCGTCGGCTGATGGCCATCGGACGTACCGCTCGCTGGGCCGTCGGCCAAAGGCCTTCGCAGGTACAGCTCGGCGGCCCGCCGGCTCAAGGGCATCGCAGGTACAGCCCATCCGTCGAGGGTTGCCGACGGCGCAGAAACTCCCCGCTCAAGGCCGCTCGCCAACTTCTGGTCGAGGTCCGAGAAACCAGACCAGAGGCCCTCCAGACCGACCAAACAGCACCACCCCTTCTCCTCGCTTGCACGCGAGAGCGTCTCGCTTGGTGTCGACCTTTGCTTTCCCGATTTCTGTTGTCTTTCGCTGCGGGCGCCAGGCCGGCAGGGACCCTTCCCGACCGCCGACCGAGCACCGCGCAGTCTTCCTGCGCCCACGCACTGCGCGTCTCGCCGTTCTCCGTTTTCCCGCTCGCGCGCGCAACGTCCCCCCCCCCCCTCCTTTTCCTCCGTCTCCAGGCACCCCGCGAGCGAGCGTGCGTCTGTTTTTTCCCCGTGTACTCTTTGATCGTCGGCGCGCGCGGCCACCGGGCTGCTGCTGGGCTTTTCCCGACCCGAATTGTAGCTCCGTGATAGCCCTTTGCTCTCGCATCCGTCCCGCACGCCCCCCTCCCGACCCCTGCCCCTCGGACCCAGGCATGTAACGACCTCTTGACGGTTCGCGGGTGGATGGGGGGCGCAATGCGGCCCAAATCTGCGTCGTGCGCCTTCCGTCCCCTTCGCCTGCGCCGCGCATCTGCCGGCTCGGCGTCCGTCCGCGCACGATGCGTTCGTCTTCTCGACCTTTGCACCCACGCTGCGCCTCTCCTTTCCTCTTCGCGCTTCGGGCTCGTTTGAGCGTCACAGAAGGGGTTCGAAAGGGGGGAAATTCGGGCGGCAAGAAAAAAGGAAGGAACAAAGGAGAAACGAACGAGACGACAGAGGGCGGCGGCCGAGCGGCGAGGTGGGGTGCGTCGACTGCGAGGGCTCCTGGGGGCGACTCGGCTGCTGGGGAGGAGTGAGTGCAGCCGGGGCGACCCTAGCCCGACGCGGGTCTTCCTGCTTGGGTCGGGTCCGACCGAGTGCGCAGGGGGGTCTCGCTCGAGGTGGGAACGAGAGATAGAGAGAACGGACGAGACGACCGAGGCGGAAGGGGGCGGGAGGATGCGAGGAGAAGGCGGCGCGGCAGGAGGTGCGGCACCTTCTCCCACGGCCCCGGTGGACGCTCCGAGAGGGACGCGCGAGCTAGAGGAGCGTGGGGCGAAACTCGGAGAGAAGAAGTGGGCGGAGCAAGGAGAGGAAGAAAGGGAAACGGAGTGGCATAGCGGACAACGGATGCGCGAAAGCGGGAGAGCTGCGCGGTCGGGGGGGCTGGAGCGGCGTCGCGGGTGGGTCGCGGTCGGCCTGAGGGGGAGAGGAGAGCGGGAGGGAGCGCGGGAGAGGGAAGAAGAGAATACGAGGGTCGAATCCAAAGAGTGGCGGTAAGGTGGTCGGGTCGACGTGAACGGGCCGCGTGAGGAGGGACGGGGCGGTTGCGCGCTGCCCCCAAACCGGGCGAGTGGAGCGATCGCACGCAGCTCGGTGAGCAGGCGAGCAGAGCGGTTGCGCACGCTCCCGAAAACCGGCGAGTGGAGCGGCTGCGCGCGCGGCTACAAGTGGTTCAGCCGAAAGCGGCGCAGTGTGGGCATCCGGTCACCAAGAAGCCGTCAATCCTAAACGGAAAAAAAAGGGGCGTCTCGAACATTCCCGTGTCGAAAGCCACGCAACACAGAGGCCTCCCGGGAACGGGAGTGCACCCCGTATTGCCTCCTCACCGCCGCCGGGACGCGGCACTCGATTTGCCAGGCGCGGGCGCAGACGTGGTGGAAAGCCGCTTCGGAGCGGCGAGAGGAAGGGAAAGGCGGTGAGGCGCCCTGGAGGCGACCGCGACGGTAGGGCGCGCCACAAAGGCAAGGAAGAGGGAATGAGGGGTGGGGGGGGGGGGGAGAGGTACGACGGGAGCGCGAGAAAGGCTCGCGTTTCGAGCGAGGCGCAAACTCACGCGAAAGAAACAGAGGTTCGAAGGGGTGGAGGGCGACGGTGAGACGAAGAGGCGCTTCGGGGCGCTTCGGAGTCGGCGCGGGTCTCCGAGACCCCAGGGGTGCTTCGAGCCCTCCCCATCCAATGTTGAGGAAAGCGGGGACCCTACGAGACGGGCCCGGATTCGACCTTGACGCGCTTGCGCGCAGACCCCGGGCGCTCAAAAGACGCGAGGTCTCCCGAGACGCATCCCCCGCCGACGCCAACCGCGACCCCGACGGTCGCGACAGCGCCCGCCTTGCCAGGCGAGCCCGCCCGGGCGGGCCCTGGGACGGCCCCCGACTCGGCGCCAGCAACGCCCGACCCGGCGCGCGCAGGGCTGCCGCGGCTGGGCGTCTGCGCACTCGTCGATGCGGCCTGCAAACCATCCGAAGAGCTCGGCAGCGACGGAGACGCCTTGTCCGGCGCCGAGAGCGACGGCACCTCGAGCGGCGGCGGAGGGGCGCGCCGCGCCACCGCGGCGAGCGGCGCCGAGGGCGGGGGCGCCTTTCCGCCGAGCGGCACCTCATCGGCGGCGTTCGGCTCGCCCTCGACGGACATCGCGTCCATCGAGGCTTCCGGGGACGCCGATGTCGCCGGGGCGGACGCCGCGTCCCCCTGGGGACCCTCCGAGGCGGTGCGCCCGCGCTGCCGCTCGGCATCCACGCCGGCGGGCGCCACACGCTTCTCCTCGGCTCCGGCGGAGGCCCCGCCGGCTGTCGTGATTTCGGTGCGCCCGTTCGGAGCGCCGTCGAGCGTCGACGGGATGTCGGAGGGCTCTCGACGGGCGGCCGACTCGCCGGCGCGCCCGAAGCCTCCTCCTTCGTCCGGCTGCGAGCCCCGCACCTCAGTGTCGTCTGGAGGCACGTCGCTCGGCTTCGGAGCGGACTCCGGCCCCTCCGCGATCGCCGCCCCGCGTGATCCCGCGCGCCTTTCGCCGCCCCTAGAGTCGTTCTGAGCCTGCGGGTCCTTCTTGCGGCCGCCCGCTGCGGTCCGACCGCCGGCCGGTGCCCGGGCCGCGTCCTCCCTGCCCGATGTGCTCGGCTGCCCCTCGCCCCGTGAGCCCTCCCCGGCCTCCCGCGTCGCCCGAGTCGCGGCGCGGCGCAGCGCCGTTTGCGCCACCTCCTTGGCGATGAGAGAAGACGATGGACTCACGCGTCCCGCTCCCCCGCCGTCGAGCGGGAGCGGTGTTTCGGCCGGGGCCCGACCCGGACTCCGAGCCGGAGCCTGGGCCCCGGCGGCCGACGGCGCAGAGGTGGAAGCGGGAGCGGCTCCCGAGGCGCGGAGCGCGGCCGAGGAGGGAGCGGGCGTCGACGCGGAGGCGGGCGCCGCAGGCGCGCCGCGAGTCGGTGCGGAGGCAGGCGCCGCGGCGGGGGACGCCGGCGGAGCCCCAGCGTCGGCCCCGCGGGCACCGCTCCCCCTCACGGCCGACGCTGCTTCGCCCGTCGGGAGCAGCACGTCGAGCAGGTCGACCGGAAGCTGAGGGTGCTCTGCGCGTGGACCAAAAGGTGCAGGAATGGGGCGCGTTGGCGAGCGCGCAGGGGACGTGCCGAGTCCGGCCGAAGCGGAGGCAAGCGGCGGTGGGACCGAGACGGAGCGTCGTCTCGCCCTAGCCCTCGCCGCGCCTTCTGCCGCCCTTTGTCGCAGTCCCCCACTGCCCCCCCCCCCCCTCCCTCCCACCTCCCATCTTCCGCCGCCCGCGTCCCTCCCCCCACCCTTCGCCACCCTCCGCGCCGGGCCTCGGGCATTGGGCATCTCCCTCGCGCCCGCACCCGCTCTCCCTCCTCTCGTCTCGCTCCCTGCCTCGGCCCCGCGATCTTCCCCCCCGCCTCCACCCCACCTCCCCCCACCGTCGTCCCGCCGGCAGCGCTCGGTCCCTCCGTTCCGACGGCGCGTCCGATGGCTCGGAAGAACCCCCGTCGCGCTGCGCCCAGCGCGCATCCCAGGCGGCGACTGCGGAACGCTCGTCCGACCAACCGAGGACTCGTCGGCGATGAAGCGCCAAAGCACCGGCCGAGCCGGACTGCAAACGTCCGCCGGGCCGCCCGTTCGCTCCAGTCGAGGCGCCCCCGCCCCCCCCGCTCGCCCGCCTCCAGGCTCCTCGCCCCAGGCTCTCCCCACCCCCTTCCCACGCCCCGCCCGCTCCCTCCGCGCGGATCCCGGCCTGGGGCCCGGCCCGGCCGCGCCCGGTTCGCCACCCCGTGCCTGCGCACCAGCTTGGGTCTTCGCGATTGCATCTCTGAGCTCCTCGAGAGGTCTCTGAATCTTCCTGAAAAAGGTCGCGACGTGGGCGGCGCATTCTCGAGCCGCCTCCTGCACCTGCCGGGCGGCGGAGGAGTGCGGCTCGCCGGACCCGTCACGCGTCATGACCAGCGCGCGGTGCGGCTCGGCATCCTCCCGTCCGGCACCTTCCTTGCTCTGCGAGAGGCGAGCGAATCGACAGGGTGCGCGCCGGCTGATGCGTCGCTCGCCCTCGGCGGTCCGAGGGCGCCCCGCGCCGCGGGGGCGCGCGGGAGTGGTGGTTGCCCCGGTCGTTGGGGGAGGATGGCGGGAACGGGGGTGGGGGTGGGGGGAAGGGGGAGTGGGAACGGGGGGGAGGAGGGGACGAAGGGGGGGAAGGGGGGGGAGGGGGAGTCGACCGGGGGGGCAGCCGGCGGCCGAAGACCGCCGGCTTGGGAACGCGGAGGAGCACGTTCGTGCCGATGGACCTCTGGTCGCGGGCAGAGTCGGCGTCGCGCTGCCAGATGCTGCCGCACGCCGCGCAGCGCAGCGTCCCGTGGGGGTCGGCGGCCTCTTGGACGTGCTCCAGGTGCCGGAACGCGCCACAGCGCGAGCAGACCTGCGACGTGTTGTGCTCCGGGACGAAGAACCCGTGCAGCGTGTGATTGTTGAACATACGCCGCAACAGCGCCCGGGGAGCCCGGGGCGCGCGGGTGGCCGCCGATGGGGCTGTTGGACGAGCGGGAGCGGTCGCCCATGGCGATGACGATCTGCCCGCGCCCCCCGCACTTTCTTGCCATCCTCTCCACCGACCGATCCAGCGCGCGCTCGCGGGTGATGCGGCTCGAGACGCAGCGCCAGTCCGCGGTTGCCGCCCAGCACGCGCAGCATGCCCTGGACGTGCGGCGCGTGGTGCGCGAGGTGCTCGTGCGACCGCTCGATCGTCTGCGCCTTGCGTGACGGCACCGCGGCGCGCAGGCGCTGGAGCGCCATCAGCTCCGGGGGCGGGACCGCGGCGGCGGGTGCGGACGTCGACGTGGCATTGAATTGCGAAGGCGACGTGCCGTTTCGCCCGGGGCCCCGGGCCCCCCGCTTCCTGACGCCCCCACTTCCCTCCCTCCGCCCCTCCCCGCCCGCTTCTCCCCCTCCCTCTCCCGCTCCCCCAGTCCCTCCTGCCCCGTCCCGCCCCCTCGCTCCTCTCCCGCCCTGCCGCGCCTCCGCCTCGGGTCCCGAGCGAATCTGTCGCTTGTCTCGCCGCCGTCGCCCGTCGTTCCGGGCGCCTCTGCGGTGCAGATCCGGCGGGTCCGCGCGCCGCACCGCGTGCAGGGGCGATCTCGTGGCCCTCTGCGCGGGCCGATCGCGGTCGCCGTTCGTCGGTGTCCATGGCGCCCTTCCGCGGCGGGCCGGGCGCAGCCCCGCGCGACCGTCGGTACGTGGCGCTGTGCGTGCTGGTCGCGCTGACCTTGCTGTACACGATTCGAAGCGTTTCCAATCTGCACCAGCTGGCGGTGATCGAGGGTCTCGACGTCGGGAGCCAGTCTCTCTTTTCGCTCGCCGAGGAGAACATCGCCGGGGGGCTCCACCTGTCCGCCGCGCAGCGCGCCGGGGCCGGCTCCGCCGAGGGCGCGGCGAGGGGCGGCGACGGGGCCGGCTCCGCAGGGGGCGCGGCGGGCGGCGGCGACGGGGCCGGTTCCGCGGGGGCTGCGGCGGGCGCCGGGGGCGCGGGCAGCACGCGCGGCGCGGCCGAGCAGGCCGTCTCGGACCTCGTGCAGCAGGCCCCCGAGCTCCCCGACAAGGACAAGGGCGAGGCCGCGGCGAGCGGCCAGGGCAAGGCCGGCGAAGCGGCCGCCGAGGGGGCCGCCGCCGAGGGGGGCGAGGGCGGCGCCGCCAAGGGGGCCGAGGCCGCGGAAGGGGGCGGCGCCTCCAAGGGGGCCGCGGCCGCGGAAGGGGGCGTTGCCTCGGCGTCTTCGTTGCTGTCTGTGACCGCGTCGAACTTTGAGGATGCGTGCGGTCCCGTCCGCGAGCACGTCGAGTACTGGGGCGAGGCGATCGCGGCCGCGGTTCCCGGGGTGACGAGCGCGGCGGCGTGCTGCCGGCTGTGCCGCGAGCGCTCTTCGCCGTCCGCGGACGGCCTTCCGTCCTGCAACGTGTGGAGCTGGTGCGGCGACGCTGCTCTGGACGACGCCAACTCGACGCTGGCGGCGACGCAGCACGGCGGCCGGTGCGGCAACCAGCGGCACCACTGCTGGCTCAAGCACCTCGCGCACCCGCTGGGCGCGTCGCCCATGCGCGCGGGCCCGCAGGTGCCGTGGGCGACGGGCGTGTGCGTGGCTCCCGGTCCGAGGCACGGCGCGCGGCACATGGAGGAGGTGGAGGCGGCGGCCGCGGCGACGCCCAACACGCCGCTGGCGGGCGGGCCGTTCGAGGTGCCGTCCGAGGGCCCCGCGGCGGTGGTGCCGCACCGCGGCGGCGAGCGTCGGTACCACGTGCTGGTGACGGCGGCCGGCCCCGCGGTGCACTGGCAGTGCCGCGTGGCGTACTACTGGTACCTGAAGACCAAGCGCGCGTGCGAGCGCGCTGGCCCCTGCGACATGGGTGGCTGGACGCGTCTGCTGCACGAGGGCCGGCCCGACGACCTGGTCGACGAGATCCCCACGTGGGTCGCCAAGAAGCTTCCGCCCTCGATCCCGGACGACGGATACGTGGTGCTGCACCGCCCCTGGGCCATCCTCCAGTGGATCACCAGCGTCGACATCCCCGAAAAGTACATTCTCATGTCCGAGCCCGACCACATCTGGCTCCGGCCCATGCCCAACATCATGCTCGGCGAGCGCGCCGCCTCGTTCCCCTTTTTCTACATCGAAACCGCCAAGAAGGACTACTTTCCGCTCACCCAAACGTTCTTCGGCCGGGTCGTCGCCGACGGAGGACTCGCCAAACGGCTCGAGGCCCAGAACGGAAAGGGCGGGGCCGACGAGGGGGGCGCGGACGGAGGCGCCGAGCGCGGGGACGTCCCCTTCTCGGCGCCGTACGCTCTGCCCGCCCTGGACGTGTCGACGGGGTCCGTGCCCATCCCCCCCCACGCGGCCGAGACGATCGGCCTGGACGCGGCGGCGGCCGCGGCCGCGGCCGCCTCGCCCTCGTCGCCGCTGCTGCGGCCGCTGGAGCTGTCCGAGGCGGAGCGCATCTCTCCGATCGGCAACGCGCCGACGCTGCTGTCGAAGCGCGACTTTACGCGCATGGCGCCGGTGTTCTACAACCTGTCGATTGCGGTGCACCGCGACCCGGCCGCGGTCAAGGCGTGGGGGTGGGTGCAGGAGATGTACGCCTTCACGATCGCGCTCTGCCGCTCGGGCACGTGCGACGTCGACCTGCTGCCGCGCTGGATGTCGCAGCCGCCCTACGACACCGATCTCGCGCCCTACTTTCTGCTGCACTACACCTACGGCATGGACTACGACCTCCAGGGCCGCTTCACGCCCGGCAAGGTCGGCGAGTGGCGCTTCGACAAGCGCACCTACCACGTCGACCCCCCGCCCCGCCGCCTCGACGACCCGCCCCAGGGCCTCCAGAACGACCTCGTGCGACGCCTCCTCGCTGCCATCAACGAGGCCACAGAGATGATCCCGGGGTGGGACGACTACGCCAAAACGAGAAGAACCAACGGCAAGTACTGGGACGGCAAGACCTTCATGGGCGACGACGGGTGGGAGGACTATGCCGACCCCTCGGGCGAACGACGCAAGGCCCGCGAGGCGGCCCTCGCCGCCGAACGCGCGGGAACGGCAGAAGCCGACGCGGCGCTCCTCGACGCGGTCGCAAAGACCACCAAGCAGCTCGAACGAAGAAGCAACGGAGACCAGGGAGCGGGAGACGTCCAAGGAGGGGGAGAAGACGCCGAGGGACGAAAGGACGACTCGGGCAGGGACGCAAACCTCGCCGCAGGCGCGGACGAGGCCGAACGCGCCGACGACGCCGAAAAACACAAGGAAGATGACGAAACGCTCAAGGACGACGTCGCGCAAACCTAGACGACAACGGAAACGTCGACGCCGCACCAAACCTGGGCGACAACGGAGACGTCGACGCCGCACCAAACCTGGGCGACAGCCGAAATGTCGGTGCCGCACGGAACGGACGTCAGCCCCCAACTGGGACCCCACGCAGGCGCGGGATGAAGGCGCCAAAGGGGGGGGGGGAGAATGAGCGGACACGGCAGGGGGAAAGGAAAGGGGGGAGGGGGGTGGAGAAGGGCGCCAGATGCACGGATGCAAAGGCGCAAAGAAAGGGAGGAAGGGAGGGATGGAGACTGCTTGCGGTGGCGGGAGGGGAAGAAGCGCGTAGTGTGACCCCAATAGGGCGATGGCACCTACAGAGATGGCCTGCGATGGCCGAGGGGGGAGGCAGGCGCATAGAGAGAGGGCTAGCAAAGGAGAAAACAGAGAACAAACGTCCTCCTCCCCTCTCGCGTCAGCCCTCTCTGCCCTCGCTTCTGCCGCCTCTCGTGCCGGCCCTCTCCGCGCTCGCTGCTGCCGTCTCTCGTGCAGGCCCTCTGCTGTGCTTCTGCCGTCTCTCGTACCTGTCCTCTGCCTCACTGTCACCGTCTCTTCTCCCCACTCTCACCCTTCTCACCGCCCTCGTCTCCGCTCTCGCCTCTCTCGCCCCCGTTGCCCTCTTTCCCCGCCTCTCGTGCTCCTCTCGCGCCCCCGTTGCCCTTTTTCCCCGCCTTTCGTGCTCCTCTCGCGCCCCCATTGCCCTTCCTTTTGCCCTTTCCCGCTCCTCTCCCGGCCGTTTTCTTTTTTCCTCCTTTTTTCCGCTTTCCTCCACATCGTGTGCGCTCCCGCATGCCCGCCTGTGGCCTCTCTTTTTCTCTCGATGCCGTTTTTCTCGATATCCCTTTTTTTCCTCGCCCCGAGCGCTCCGGAGGAGCAGCCGATGCCTCGACGACCTTTCACCCCCTCTTTCTCCACTTCCGCTCGACCGATCGCGCCTCCGTGCAACCTCGTGCCTCTTGCGCCCCCGCGTCCCGCCGCAGAGCTTTTCTCCTTCGTCTTCCCGCCACCTTCCCGCACCGCCACGCTCTCCTCCCTCCCTGCCTTCCCACCACTAAGCCACAGCAAATCCGCCTCCCCCCCCCTCTCTTGCCTTCCCGATCCTCGGCGGCGCTTCTGGAACGTTCATATTGTCGACGCGAATGCGCGAGCGGGAACGCGAAAGTGCGAGGAAAGGGACGTGGGCGCGGAAAAGCGTGAGCAGGCGTAGGCGTGGAGAGAGTCCTCCACGAGTCACTCCCCCCTCCCCGGTCCCCCTCCCTCTGCATGCCCCCCCTCCCCCCACCCCTTTTCTGCATCCCCGTTTTCCCTCCCCCCCCGCCCCCCCCACCCCTCTCCCGCATCTCCCGGCCGCGCCCGCCGCCGCTGCCGCGTCTCCGTCGCTCGTTCTCCCGCGCCGCCGGGCGTGGATCCCGCACGCGGCGCTTCGAGGCTCGCGGTCGCGTCCGCGCTCGCCCCATGTCGTCGCATCGTCTTTCGACGCCTTCCGTGTCCGGACCCTCCGTCGTTCGTCCCCGCGTGGCCGCTCGCACGATGCTGCGCGGACTCGTGTCCTCTGCGCCGCGCCGCGCGGCGACGGCGCGGCTGCCGGTCTGGGCGCGGGCCATGTCGGCCGGGCCCAACAAGATGGCGCTGATCAAGGAGCTCCGCGAGCGCACCGGCGCTCCGATCACGGATGTCAAGTCCGTGCTCCAAGCCAGCAACTGGGATCTCGGTGCGGACGCCCTCCCCGACCGCGGGGCGCGCCTCCTCGCGGCCGGCCCCATTCGAGGGACCCCCTCGCGCCCTCAGGGTGGGGGAGGGGGGGGGGGTGGGAGGGGAGCGTGGACGGGGGAGAGGAAGGGGACACTGCTCGGGGGAGCGCCTGTCGCTCCTCTTTCCCCGGCGCTTTGCGTACGGCTTTGCGCCCGCGCGCCGCCATGCCTCCTCCCGCCCGTGCTCCTCCGCATTGCCTTTTCCATTGCGTTCTCTCCCACCCCGTCTCTGCCGTCCTTCCCTGCTGCCTTTTCTGCCACCCCGTCTCTGCCGTCCTTCCCTGCTGCCTTTTCTGCCACCCCGTCTCTGCCGTCCTTCCCTGCTGCGCCTTCTCTTCCGTCTTTGCCGTCCTTCCCTGCTGCGCCTTCTCTTCCGTTTCGGCCTTTTCCGCGTTGGCTGACGTCTTTCTGCGTCCCCCGCCGCCCCTTCTTCTTTCCTTTGTGCAGAGGAGGCGTCAAAGGAGCTTCGGAAGAAGGGCCTTGCGGCCGCGTCGAAGAAGGCGTCTCGCCGTGCTGCGGAGGGTCTCGCGTCTCTTTTTTCCTCTCCCTCTGTGGTGTCTGCGGTTGAGATCAACTCGGAGACCGACTTTGTTGCTCGCAACCCTCAGTTTCAGGAGCTGATCTCCGCTGCGGCCAAGTCGATCGTGGATCTGCACGGATCGTCGGCTGGTTCCGGCGCTGGCTGGTCGACGACGGCGACCGGCTCTCTGACGGTGCCCCGCGAAGCCGCGCTGGACGCTCCCTCGGGGTCCTCGAGCGTGGGCGCGTCGGTGGCGGACCTGGCGGGCACGGTCCGCGAGAACGTGTCGTTCCGTCGCGCCGAGGTGCTGCCCGTCCCGAGCGACGGCGTGGTGGGCACGTACGTGCACGCCTCGGCGACCCCCGGCGGCCCCTCTGGGCGCATCGCGGCGGCCGTGGCGCTGGCGGCGCGCGGCCCGGCCGTGGAGGCGGCGCGCGCGGCCGACCCTGCGGCGCTGGCGACGGCGGTGCGCGCGTCGCTCGAGCCGGCGGCGCAGCAGCTGGCCATGCACGTGGCGGCGGCCTTCCCGCGCTACCTGCGCCGCGCGGACGTGCCGCCTGAGGCGCTCGCGGCCGAGCGCGAGCTGCTGACGCAGCAGGCCGCCTCGTCGGGCAAGCCCGCCAAGATCGTCGCCAAGATGGTCGAGGGGCGGCTCAACAAGTTCTACGGCGACGTCTGCCTCGAAGAGCAGACCTTTGTCGTCGACGACTCGAAGCGCGTCCGTGACGTCGCCAAGGACGCCGCGGCAGACCTCGCCAAGGCCCTCGGAGCCGCGCCAAAGGACGCGACCGTCGACCTCGAGGGCTTTGTCCGCCTCCAGGTCGGCGAAGGCATCGAAGCGGCGGAAGAGGCAGACTTTGCCGCAGAAGTCGAAAAGACCATCCGCGAAACCAGCGCCTAACGCAGACGCAAGGACCGGAGGAAGAAGAGGGGAGGGGAGGGGAGGGGAAGAAGAGCCGAGGGAATGGGGGAACCGGGAGATGGGGGAACCTGATGATTGGAACCCGGCGGAGTTTAGGAAGTCAACGGGAAGCGCGAATCTGGGCAGGAGTCAGGAAGCCACCAGGATTCAGAAATTTCGCATGGGCCAGGAATCACCAGAGCCCGGGAGCCGAGGCCCCAGATCCTTGGATCTTCGGGTCCCCGGATCCATGGATCCCCAGCCGAAGACATCTCGGAGACCGAGACCGCTGACGAGCTGCGTCTTTCTCCAACCGTCAGTCCCGACCACCCCGTCTCCCATTCCCCTCCTACACGTCCCACCCACCCCATCGGCCGTTTCCCCTCTGCCCGTTTCGGCCGCCTCGCCTCCCCTTTTTTTGTCGTTTTCGTCTCTGCCCCGCGCAGAGGGTGCAAGGATCAGTTTTGTTCGCAGGCGCAGACGCTCAGAGGGAGGGGGGGGGGGGGGGAACCGCAGCGAAGAAAGAGGGCGCAGTGTGCGGCAATCGTGCAGCTGGGAGTGGCGGAGAGTGGCCTGAAGCGGCAAGGAGCAGTTGGGAGTGACTCGGAGTGGACTGGAGCGGCAGGGAACAGCTGAGAGCGGCCAAAAGCGACAGAGCGCGGCGCGGAGCAGCTGGGAGCGGCCAAAAGCGACAGAGAGCGGCTGGAAGTGACGGGAAGCATGCCGAAAACGGGCAAGAGCTCTGGGGAGCAGCCAGGAACCGAAAGCAGCGGCGAGCGAGTACGGGCCGCATCGAGGGCGAAGCGCGCGCGCAAAAGTACGCGCTGGGGGAGGAGCCCAAAGGCGGCGAAAGGCGACGCCCCTCCTTCTCCCGCGCCCTCCCGCTCCTCCCTCTCCTCCAGCCTCCCTCGCCCCTCCCTCCCGCCTTGCTCGCCTTCTCGGCTCCTTCCCCCACCCCACCCCTGTACCGCTTCTCTGCCCCCGCCTTCCACCCCGCTCCTCGCACATCTACCTTCGCGGTCGATGCAGTGGCGCGACGAGCCGAGGCCGACCGAAGCGTAACGCCACCTTCTCAGCTCGCCGAACGCGTGGCCAGAGGCGGCGCAACGAGCCGAGAAAAAGCAAACGCCTCGCCAAGCACCCGCCGCCCCTGTTCGGGTTTGTCCCCCCCCGACCGGGTGCATCGCTCGCCGACCGCGTGGACCGACTCTGGTCGCGGGTGAGACGATTCCGGCAGCATCCACGCGTGCTGCACCGTCTCGTTCGAGCGCGACCCCGTGCGGCTCCGGATCCTCGCGCACGCGCCCGGGAAGACGCCCGGCGAGGGCGCCCTCGTGGTCGGCGCCGACCCGGGGGCCACACACGTGGTCGCGTGCAGCAGCAGCAACGGCGCGATCTGCAAGCTGTCCGTCGTGCAGCTTCGCCGGGAGTCGCTGCACCACGAGACGAGGCGCGCCCGGGTCGCGCTGGAGCGCCGCCTCCTCTCCGCGATGCCCGACCCCGACCCGCCGCCACGGGGAGGCAGTGACGCGGAAAGGGCCGAGGCGGCGGCGTGACCGGTGGTGCGGTCGAAGAGCGAAAGGGAAGCGGGAGGAGGAAAAGGGGACGGGGGGGAGCAGAGGGGGGAAAGTGGGGGGGAACGGGAGGCGGGAGGGGGGGGAGGGGGGGAGGGAGGGAAGAAAGGGGGCGAGGAGGGCGAAAACAGCGGAGGGGGCGTCAGGAAGTGGAGGGGCCGGGGCCCCGGGCGAAACGGCACGCCGCCTGCGCAAGTCAACGCCACACCGACGTCCGCGCCCGCCGCCGCGGTCCCGCCCTCGGAGCTGATGGCGCTCCAGCGCCCGCGCGCCTCGGCGCCGTCGCGCAAGGTGCAGACGATCGAGCGGTCGTACGAGCACCTCGCGCACCACGCGCCGCACGTCCAGGGCGCGCAGCGAGTGCTGGGCAGCAACCGCTACATGGCGCTGCGGGTCTCGAGCCGCACCGCCCGCGACAGCGCGCTGGGCCGGTCGGTGGAGGGGATGGCACGAAGGTGCGGAGGATGCGGGTGGATCGTCGTCGCCATGGGCGACCGCTCCCGCCCGCCGGGCAGCCCGACCGGCGGCCACCCGCGCGCCCTGGGATCGACGGCGCTGCTGCGACGCATGCTCAGAAAGCACGGGGTGCACGGCTTTTTCGTTCCGAAACACAGCACGTCGCAGATCTGCTCGCGCCGCGGCGCGTTCCGGCGCCTGGAGCGCATCGAGGAGGCCGCCAACCCCTACGGGACGCTGCGTTGCGCGGCGTGCGGCGGCGTCTGGCAGCGCGACGCCAACTCTGCCCGCGACCAGAGGGACTGCCGGTTTAGAAACGCGCTCATCCGCGTTTCCGATCCGGCGGTCCTCGGCCGCCGGCTGCCCACCCGGTCGACTCCCGCTGCCGGCCGCGACCTGTCGGCGTCCGCTCCCGCCCCCGGCGCCCCCCCCGCGCCCGGCGGCGACGGGGCGACCCCGACTCGCCACCAGGTCCCTGCCTAGGCACACCTCGAGCTGCTCTCCGAAGATCCACCAAAGTGCAGAGCCCCGCGCCGTCCGACGTGCCGAGCAATCATCTGCGCGGCCTACACCCCTCCTAAACCTTCACAACAATCCTACTAGGCAGTTTTTGCCGTCCAATGCTCTAACGCGTGTAGCAAACCTCGTCCCAAGCAACTTGCGGTAACGTCCTTGCACAAAGCTGCCGTCGTACCTCTCGACCAGCTGCTCAGCCCGCGTCGCCGGAACGCGCACCGCCACCTCCTCGGGCAGCGCAGCACGGCGTTCCGCCTGTTTCACGGCCCTGCATCGCGCGCTGAGCCCGCGCCGCGCATCCGCTCGTCGGCGCCGCCACGGCGGGGTGAACCGCGAGCTCAAGGGCGCTCTGCGCAGTCCCGCGCAGGTCTGCAAATTCTTGATTCGCGCGCGAGAGCAGCTCGGGATGGCGGAGGCCCGCGCAGAGCCCGCGGACGAGGCCGCCGCGTCGGGCGGCGGCCGCGCCGACGAGACCCCGCGCGAGGCGCTCGAGCGGATGCCGCTTTCCACGCGCGTCTACCGCTTCGGAAGCGCTACGCTCGAGGTCTATTGCGTCGCTTACGTGGAAGACACGCGCAAGGTGTCCATCGCGATGCAAAACTCCGCGCAGGAAATCTGGGTGCGCGCGAGAAACCGCCGCGCGAGGTCGCGGGCGAGGGGGGGAAGGGCCGAGCGGCGGGGCGGAGCGGGGCGCGGCCGGTGCGAACGCGCGGCTCCGGAGGGCTCGGGGAGAAGGATTGTGTGCCGGCGGCCGGGCGACGCTGGGCGTGCTGCAGTCGCACACCCGCGCGGGTCTCTCGGTAGCCAAGGAATGTGCGCGCGGCCGGAAAGCCCGCGCGCCTCCGAGCCGCGCAGGCGTTTCCTCCTCCCCACCTCCCCCCGACCCCATGACACCCCCGTCGGCTTTGGCCGCTCGGGCCGCGCGGAGGGGCGCGGGGAGCGGAGGGGAAGCCGCGGCTTCCTCCCCCCCCCCCCCCAGCTCCAAACAGTCTCGGGACGCCCGCGTTCCGTCAGTATCGCGCGCGTGGACGCATGTGTGTGCCGTCGGTCCGCCGAGCGCGTCGGACGCGTCTCTTTCCGCTCCCCTCTCCTCCCTCTCCCCTCCCGCGCACTCCGCGGTTCTTACCTGCCTCTGCCCCTCCCCCCTCCCCCCCGCGG
>PGFX01000579.1:0-17558 GCA_003612995.1 Prototheca bovis | reverse complement strand
TTGATAAGAGACAAGCTGAGGGGGGGCTTGGGGCGCGCGCCCACCTGGCCGGCCCGGATTGCCGGCCAGCCGGCGGAGAAGCCGCGGCGTGCGCCCTGGGCCGCGTCACGCGGCGACGCAGTCCGAAGGCTCGCGGAAGTGAGATCTGCGCGCGCATCTGCGGATGGACGCCGCGATGCGGCCGGCCGTGGGGCAAGAGCGGGTCGACCCCTTGCCGCAGCGACCCGTCCGTCGCTCCCAGCAACAATGGGTGCCGAAATCGCAGGCGACCCGCGGGAGCACCCACGCCGCGTATCGTCGAAACCGACGCGCCGCAGGACCGGCGGCGTCGCGAGGCGGGTGTGGCAAAGGCCCGACGAGGGGACTTTGTCTCGGGCGAGGGGGCGGAGGGGGGCGAAGGGCTCACCTTTCGGCTGCGCGGTTCGACCCGAGCCGAGTTTCCGCATCTCGACGGCACGGCGATCGACCGTTGGCAATCGAGTACTCGTGTTGAGGTCGCAGCTGGGGGATGCAGGCCGCCGCGCTCGCCTCCATCGGCGCGTGGGCCCGCCGCCTCGACGGGCGCTCTCCTCCATCGGCGCGTGGGCCCGCCGCCTCGACGGGCGCTCTCCTCCATCGGCGCGTGGGCCCGCCGCCTCGACGGGCGCTCTCCTCCATCGGCGCGTGGGCCCGCCGCCTCGACGGGCGCGAAAAGACAGCGGCGAGCACTCGGACGCATCGAGGCGCCGAACGCGCCCGCGTCGCGCGTCGGCTTCGCTGCACTGCACCGGGTGGGAGGCGGCGGGTGCAGCCGACTGGCGCGCTGGCCCCGAATCGGCCGACGGGCCCTGCGGCGGCAGGGCCGAAAAGAGCCGACCGGGCTGCCGAGCCGACCCGGCCCGGCGCGATCCGGGGCGATCGCAAAGCGACCCAATCGGTTGGACGTCATTGGCGTCTCGGGCATAGAGCCACGGTGGCTGTCCGCCCCTTCCCTCCCCCAGGAGCAGGTCGGACGTGCCTGCGCACCTCCCTTGCGCCGCGGCTGCTTTCGGCGGCGACACCACCGACGACGTGACGCCGCGCCGACGCGCTTTCGACTCGCGTGCGCCATCGCCAGCTCTTGCGCGCACCGCAAACGGAGTTCTCGCCCCTCGCTCGGCCGCCGCAGACGGGCCGTCACCCGATGCGACCACCGACGGGGCTCGTCCCATCGCCTCCGCGCCCTCCGTCAAACGCGGACGCTCGCGCGCGCGTCGGCAGACCTCGCGACGCCCATTGCGGCATCGATAAAACGTCCGCTGGGTTGGCCTCCGCTCCGCCGCTCTCCCAGCTCCCCGCCCCTCGCGGTCAGACACGACCGGGCCCTGGGCGCAAGGGTCGCGTCGGCGCTGCATCCTTCCGCGGCGTGCGGCGCGCGGGACGCTCCGTGGGAGGGGCAAACGTCGTCCCAATTTGAAATCGCCGTCGTGCAAACGGCTCCGGTTACTTTGCAGCTTTGAGCTTGTACTGCAGCCCCTTTGCCCCCACAGTTCCACGCGCCGCCCGCGTCATTCGCTCCCGGATCGCATCATAAAAATGCATGCATACCGCCGTGGGAGTTTACTGTCGCCGCAGCAGCCACGCGAGCAGGGCGAGGTGGGAAGCGGCCGGCCGGCCGGGCGGCCGCCCTCGCTCCCGCTGGAGCGGCGCGTGCCAGCTGGCGCGCGGCCAGCGTCTGGCTCCCGTCCGGCAGAGCAACCCTGCGGCGGCGCAGCGGCGGTAGAATCCCGAAAAACGCACAGTCATCTTTGAGAAGACAGATCGTGGCGCGATCGACTCCGCGACGTGGCGAGCGGCGCGCGGCCGGCGAAGAGCCCGTTCGCCGGCTTCTGCGCGGAAAGGGGGTGGGAGGGGAAGGGCGGGGGGGGGGGGGGGGGGGGGGGGGGGGGGGGGGGGGGGGGGGGGGGGGGGGGGGAAGTCTCGCGCGGCGTGACCGAGAGCAGGCAACGCGGCGCGACCGCCGGGCGCGCGCCCCAACCCCCTGCCCCTCTCCCGGCCCGTCAGAGCCAACGCCGGGGCGCCTGTCTGTCGGGATGGTTCACTCGGTCTTATGCATCTCTTTCGGCTGCGTGTGCCCGTCGGGTGTCGACCGCACCGAACGTTCACCGAGTGAGCGTCGGCGTCCGGACCATGTCCGGTCGCCCGCGGCTGCGAGGCCGCACAAAAGTTTTCGTTGCCATCGCGGTCTGCTTGCTCGCAGTGTTCGCGGCTCTGCGAGTTTTGGCAGTGCAAACACTAACTGATGGAGTCAACACGCTTACCAGTGCGCTTGGCGGGACGGGGAGAGCATTCGGAAACGAGGCGCGGCGCGAAGACGGCCACTCCACGGGACCCGCCGGCCGCGGCCTAGCTTCTCTCTCGACTACGGCGCGACAGCGTCGCTCGCACCGCCGCACTTTTCGCTCGGAGGGGGATGGAAACGTTCGCTCCAGAGTTCACTGGTCCGAATCGGATCGTGGAGGACGCGGCACCGGGGCGACGCGGCGGCCGCGATCGTGCGCCGACGCGCGGCCACAGCCGCGCCACCCCCCCTTCCGCCGGGGTCCTCTTCCGCCTCCGCCCACCGGCCCCTCTCGGGGTCTCGCCCCCTCGCAGGTGTAGGCGGGCAGAGCTCCCTCGAGCGCCGCGCGCGCTCGGGGGTGGTATCGATGTCGCGCTTCGGCGGCGTCTCGATGTACTCTGTTCCGATCGAGCTGCCGCTGGTGCGGGGAGGACCCGAGGTGCCCGGAACGCTCAAGATCCTCCTCAAGGCCCTGCTTCTCCGAGGTACGGGCGCGGGATGGCGGGACGGTACGGAGGGCCCGGGCGCCGGCGGTCGATCGGGCCCCCAAGAGCGAGCCGAGGAGGACGCCCGAGACGCGCTTCAGCTCTGGTCGACGTAGGCCGTTTCCACGGAGCGAAAGGCGCACGAGATTGCCCGGGGAGGAGGGGGCGAGGGTGCCACCGCGGCGAACTGCCCATGCGTGGAGAGAGCCGGAGCACGTGCGTTGTGGGCGTTGCGCCAAAGGTGGGAGGTGTCGAATCGAACGGGCGAGAGTTGCGCCGTGCGATCGTTGACCAACCCTCTCCATGCCTCCTCGGCTCTTCTCCACCGCGCGACGTCCTCCCGCCCGCTTCTCGACCCCCCCCCCCCCCCCCCCCCCCCCCCCCCCCCCCCCCCCCCCCCCCACCGCGTGGCACCCTCCCCCTCGCTTTTCCATCCCGCTCCGCCGCGCACACCCTGCGTCTTCGCTCCCCCTCCCCGCTCCCTTGCTTCCATCACTCCCTCGCCCCCCATCGTTGACGAAACGGATCCGCACGCGCAGACGGGCGCACGTTGCTCCGGGGTGCGGTCTTTTTCAATGCGCTGCGCCCAGACCGGCAGGCCGCGGCGTTCAACCCCGGCGCGGTGGCGGGCCTGCACCTCAACGTGGCGGTGTGCAACTGCTCCAGTACCAAGATGTTCACCGCACCGAGGCGCCGCGTGGCGCTGCACGCGGCGCCTTGCGCGTCCGGGACCGTCGCGGAAGACCTCGCCACTGGCGTGGTCGAGTGCCGGGCGCTGCCCGACCAGTCCTCCTTTCGGACGACGCACGTGGGCGTGGCCGAGTTTCGCGTCGATCTGGGCCGCATCGGCCAAGGCGCCGTCGACATCGGAGGCCACAACGTGGCCATCGAGATTGGCGACACGCGCGGCAGCATTTACGTGACCTCGCAGGTGGCCGACCCGCAGGTGGCCGACGTCGGCGCCGTCGAGGAGGACGCGGGCGCCTACGAGGACGCCCGGTCCGGCCTCGACTGGGCGCGCGCCGTGCTCGACTCGTTCAACGAGTCCTCCCCGAAGCTTCTCGCCGCGGCGCCGACGCTGCCGTCCGACGACACCTACTCGACGCTCGGCGTCGCGGACGCGCGCTTCGCGCCACCGCGCCTAGCGCCCTCGGCACGCATCCCGACCAAGCGCGTCGTGCAGGTCTGGCGCACGCTTCCGAGGCAGATGGAGACGCGACCGCGGCTCATCGCCGTGCTGGTCGAGCACTTTTTGCGCTCGGGGGGCACCGCCGTCGCGGCCTACGTCTCGCCCGAGGCGGCCGCGCCGCTTTCGGCGTCGTCGGCGCTGTGGCCGCTCGTCGAGCGCGGCGAGCTGCTGCTCGTGCGCTGGGAGGGCGTGGACCGCCCGCTCGGGTGGTCGGCGTACGACCGGCTCTTCCTGAACGCGCACGCGATGCTCTCGCTTTGGGGGCGCAACGCGATCGCGCTCGTCTCCGAGGTCGACGAGGTCGTGTCGCTGCCAGGCGCCGAGCCCGAGCTCGGGTCGTTCGGGGCGTCCAACGTCTCGGCGCTGCCTGGCCGAGTCGCCCCCTTTTCCGCCTCGCCGCGTCTGCGGCCGTGCCCGGCGCAAAGGAGCGGCTATTGGGCGGCCGCCGGCGTCTCGTCGCTGCTTGCGCTCTCGCAGCGGCGGCGCTGGCCGTGCACGCCGAGCGAAGGCCTGGCGCGGCCGACGCCGCGCCAGGAGCGACTCGCAAAGGTGCTTGGCGCGGGCGGGTGCATGCACGAACTGGAAGCGCGGCAGGCGCGGCGCCTGGACCCCATTCGCGAGGCGCTGCTGCAGCCTCCGCGCTGCGCGCAGATCTCGGGTTTTCCTGTCTTCCTGCTCGGCCACTCGAGCGAAAAGCCCGCGGGCATCGATGGAGAGCAGATCGAGGAGGCGGGCTCGATGTCGGGCGCCTTTTCCGCGCACTGGCGCGAGGAGACGACCGTCCGGCGTCGCCGCCCGTTCTTCGACCCGGACGCCGTGCTGCCCCCGAACGTGAACGCCGTCATCGAGTGCGTCGGCCGCCGCACGCAGCGCTGGGGACCCAGCCCGCCGGGCGGGCTCGGGCCACCAGTGCCGCTCGAAAAGCTGCCCAACGGCACGTGGGACCTCGCGTCGGTCGACGTGTCGCAGAGCCTCTCAAACGCGAACGAGGACGCGCCTGTCATTGAAGCGCCCTGTCGCCTCACGAGCTCCTGCAAGGACGCGCCGGAGGAGTGCCTGCAGCTGCGGCGTCTCGTCAACCTCTACGGCATCAATGCGGGCACGCGCGACACCTCGCAGTGGCGCGCGGCGCGCAGAGACTGGCTCTGGGTCTGGACCGATGGCTTCAAGAGCGCCGCAGCGCGAGCCGACGGAAAGGAAGAGACCGAGAGCATGGAGTAGGCCGGTCGGCGCGCGACGACCGGTGATGGACGGCGGGAGGCGGGCGCGAGGCGCGAGCTCTTTGGTGGGGCGTGAGGCGGGCGTGGAAAGCAAACGCTTTGGTGGGGCGTGAGGCGGGCGTGGAAAGCAAACGCTTTGGTGGGGCGTGAGGCGGGCGTGGAAAGCAAACTCTTTGGTGGGAAACGACTCGGATGCTGAGAATAGACTCTCCGATGGTACAGAGCATGGACTCTCGAAACAGGCTTTCTGACAAGGTGGAGCGAAAGCGCGAGCAAAAGGCGGCAGCGGCCGGGCACGGCCAGGTGGCGCGGCGGAGGACGCCGGCGCACGCGACCGGCTTCGGCACCTACCGTGCGATCGCATTCTGCGTTTCTTCGGCACCCTACCGTGCGATCCCTCGCTCGGGACGCCCGCCCCCCGCGGATCCCCGACCGGCTGCCTTCCCTGTCGATCCCCGCGTCCGCCCCTTGCGCCCAGCGGCGGCCAGCCGAGGCCGAGCCCAACCCACGAGGTGGCTACCCGGGCTCCTCGAGCCGTCCTGTCGTGCGGTTGAACGCGACCGGCGAGACGTCAAAGATCGCGCCGCGCACCTTTGACGAATGTGACCAGTTTTCGAAGTGTACGGGATCTGCGAGATCTGTCGTCCGGAGAGTTTTCCCAGCAAACACGTGAAGCGGGAGGGAGGCGGAGGCTGCGCGCGGGTCGTGGTGGGGCTGCGGGAGGAGGTGCGCGCGACGCGGCCTCACGGCAGGTCGCCGGAGGCGGGGCGACGCGACTCCGCGCGGCGAGGGGCGCGGTTGCTGCGCGCGCGCCGCGCTGATCGCCGCGATCCTTCCTCTGACATTTTCCTCCGGATTTTGCGTCGCGCGGCTTGGAGGCACTCCTCCGGCTCTCACCCGGGCGCTCCCCGGACGAGGCTGGACGGTCCGGCCATGTCCGGACCTACGCGGGTCGCGGCGGGCAAAAAGCTGGCCCTCGTGTTGGCGGCCGCGCTGCTGACGGTTCTGGTGGGTTTGGCCACGAGACGCGCCGGAAAAGGTAGGCGGCCCGGCTGCGCGTTGCGCGCATTCCTCGCGGGCCGGCGAATGCTCGTTCGGGCTCGGACGGCGTTTTCGGCCGGTCGTGGAGCGGAGCTGCGAGGGGGGCAGCGCGGCAAATCGGGAGGGGCGGGGGCAAAACGGGGACGCGGGTGGGGGGGGAGGGGGAAGAGGAAGGAGCGCGGGAGGGGCGAGCGAGGGAGGGGAGGTGGGTGGGGGAGGGGAAGAAGCGGAGTCTTCTTCCCCACCGCCCCTCCCGTCGGCGGGGAGTGGGCTCGCCGGCGAGGGTCGGAGGGGAAACGAAGGGTGCGCGTCGAGCTGAGCGGTCTCGTCCATGCCGTCGGAGTGCTTCGGGTCTTTTCTCACACAAGCGCTCGCGTCCGCCGCCGGCCGCCGCTCGACGCTCAGTTCACCGCTCTCAGTCCCATTTTTTTCGACACCCCCCACCGACTCTGGTCCACCCCTCGTCCTGGTCCGTCGCCGTCTCCGACCTCGTCTGGAACTGTCGCCGCTGCGCCTACCGATGTTTTCCTTTCCTCTCCTTCGCGGTTTCCGTAGGCCTTTGTCTTCGCTTTCCCCCTCCCCTCCTCCCCCCCCTCCTTTCCGTCGCACGGACCTCTGCCGACCTCCCGCGTCTTTCCTTTTCCCTTTTGCAGTCGATTTGCACCCCAGCATCCAGCTTGCCCCCTCGGCGATCGGGGTGGTGGACGCGGAGGCCTTTGGCGGCGTGATTCGTCGGTCGCTGGCGGGAAAGGTCCCGGTGCTGGGCACGGACAAGTACGTTGCCGGCTCGATCGAGATCCTCGCCAAAGCTCTCCTGCTCAGAGGTGCGGGGCAAACAACGACGAAAGCACAGGTCGGGAGAAGAAGGGAAGAAGAAGAGGGCGATGGAGAGGAGAGGAGAGAAGAAGGGACAAAAAGGGGGGGGGGGGAGGCAGCAAAGGCGGAGGCTATGGAAAGGTGGGGAAGCAAAAGGTCGTCGAAAGACGCGGAACGAGGAAGAGCGAACGGCCGGCGTCGGGATGGCAGCGCTGGGGGTTGCATGACGCCGCTGCATCGGGGAGGGGAGCACTAGAATGCCCCCGCTCTCCTTTCTCCTTGCCCCCTGCGCGTTCGTTCCTCCACTTCGTGCGCCCTCTCACGCGTCACCTCCCTCTCTTTCTCCGTCGCGCAGATGGCCGCACGCTTCTTCGAGGCGTTTTGTTTTTCAATCCCGTCCGGCAGATCGACCGGCAGATCGGGGCCAACTTGCCCGGCGCGACCAAGCTCGTGGTCGACCTGCAGGTCTGGGACGAGCGCGACGAGCGGCTGGGCGAGGCGCACTTTGCGCGCCCCGTCGAGGTCTACATGCACCCCTGCCTGGGCGGTGTGCTCGAGGAGGACGGCGACGTATCGAGCTGCAAGCCCCTCGGCAACGACACGATCGAGGACAATCAGCGCACCAACCTCGGCGACTTTCGCGTCGACCTCGGGCGACTCGGGCAGGAGCGCGACGACCCGCCACCCGTAGCCGCCTGGCTCGAGATCGACGGCATCGGCTTCAGCCTCACCTCGCTCATCCGAAGCCCCGAGGTCGCCGACGTCGGCGCCGTCGATGAGGACGAGGGGAGGCCGGACGAGGTCGAAGGCCTTGCCACGGGCGCCGAGTGGGCCCGCCGGACGCTAAGCCGCCTCGGCGGCGAGGGCGAGGTCAACTGGACCGACGCTCCAGCCCTCCCCAACGACGCGCTTGACCCGACGCGGGCGGCGCTGCGCCCGCGCGACGCGCTGACCGCGCCACCGCGCTACGAGCCGGGCTGGGCGCCGCCAAGGCGCGTCGTGCACGTCTGGAAGCGCCTCACGGACGTCAAGCCGCACTTTGCGCCCATGCAGGCCAAGCTCGCGCAGCAGGCTCTGCGCACGGGCGTCTCTGGCGTGGCCATCTACGCGACTTCGCAGGCGGCCGACGGGCTGGTCGCCGACCCGGGCGTCAAGCGCCTCATGGACCGCGGACGCCTCCTGGTCGTGCGCTGGGAAGACCTCCCGCGGCCACTCAACTGGCTCGACTACGACCAGCAATTTTTCAACGCGCACGCCTCGCTTTCGCACTGGGGACGCAACGTCGCGCTCTTCGTCTCGGACGTCGACGAGGTACTCACGCTCCCGCCGACGCTCGCCGGGCCAGGCAGCGACGCCCGCCCAGACCGCAGGCAGGCCGAGGACCGCGCCATCGCGCGCGTGCGCCGCTCGGCCGCCTGGCGCCGATGCCACAGCGCCCGGCTCGGATCCGGGATCTACTCGACAGTCGGCGAGACGCGTCTGCAGGACCGCAAGGCCAGCGGCTTGCCGCTGTGCTCGCCGGACGACGGCATGCCGTCGCCCACGCCACGGCAGCGGCGCCTCGCCGACGTGCTGGCCTTTGGCGGGTGCAGGCACGAGCAGGAGCGCGCCGAGATGCTCGAGCGCAAGGGTGCGGCGCACGCCGCGCTGCTGCGCGCGCCGCGATGCGCGACGATGATCGGCCGCCCAATCTACTTTTCGGTGCAGGTGGGCGCGGACGGCGAGGTGGACCGCCGCAGCGACGGGGAGCGCATCGCGGCCGCGCCGTCGGCGCTCCAGGCGCTCGGACTGCCGTCGATCACGGCGCACGACTGGAGATGGCAAAAGCCGCTGGTGCTCCCGGATAGCACGTTCGCCGTGTGGGTGCACACCGCGCGCTCGTGCGAAGTCTCCCGCACGCAGCCCTGGGGCCGCCCGGCCGCCGAGGGCTACGGCGTGCCGCTGCCGCTCGCGCGCCTCGCGGACGGCACCTGGGACCTCGAATCTACGGGCGTGCCGCAGCGTTTTTCGAACGCCGACGAGCGGCCGCCACCCATCCGCTCTGCGTGCCGCATCAGCCAGCAGTGCGGACCGGTGGCGCACGAGTGCATCAGCTTGTTGCACTTTGTGGACCTCCACGGCCCACGGCACCAGGTCTGGACCAAACGCATCTCCGCGCCGTGGCAGGACGCCGACGTAGAATGGCTCTGGGTTTGGGACACTCCAGATTCGGAGATCAGGGAGGAAAAGAAACCAGACAACGAAGGAGCGGCATGAAGGAGGTAGTCGGAGGCCGCGCCGAAGAGGACGGCGAAGCGGCCTACCGCCCGAAATCTGCTGCACGCGCAGGCGTCAGAGCGTGGGCCTTTTGTCGCACGTGCTCTAGCTCCACAGTGCACGAAACAAATCTCTCTCCGCGCGCGCGCGCAGATGCGCGGAACGCGTCTCACCTGACTCTCCGCAAACCTGCCCCAACCGCCCTCTCCGCACGACGACGCCCATCACCGCGCCCTTTTCTCCACCCTCCGACGCCCGGCTACGCCGCTTGTCGTCGTTCACTTTTTTTTCCCCTCACCGCCCCTCCCTTCCGCTCTCCTCCGCCGCGCTCCTCCTCTTCCCTTTTTCACATCGGCCCCCCTGCCCTCTCCACGTCCCGCCCGTCGCTTGCGACGCTCTCACGCCCACCATGACTGTTCCCCCCGACCCCCGTGCACGCCCTGCCTTTTCTCTCGGACCTTTTCTCCTCAGCCTCCGCGCGTTTCCCTCGTCTTCCGTTTCGATCCACGCATGCAGTCACATCTGTGTATAGCCCTTTTTATCCTCCTCCCCCCTCTCTCGTTTTGCCCCTTTTCCCCCTTCCCTTCTCTCCTCCCCTCTTTTTCCTAGATTTTCCTTCTCCACGTGCTCTCGGCCACCTCGGACTGCACGTCCCAGGGCGCGTCGCTTGCCCCCGACGACGGCGGCCGTCACTCCCGCCGCCTCACTGGTCTTCCTTTTCCAGAAGCGAGAACGCACGCCCACCGCGTGGTCGTTGGATCGTCGAACGCGTCTTTCGTCCGCGTGAATGACGGATGAGATTGCCTCTTCGATCGTCCCGGCACGCATGCGCACCACCCTTTGCTCTCGCCTTTCCGCTCCCGCCTCGACCGTCCTCGCGCTACTCCTCTCACGCCCCTGCCACCACTAGCGCCGCTTTGGGACTCCGTCCTCGCTTCCTCTGCATCCCCCCCCCCCCCCCTCTCTCTCTTTCTCTCTCTCTCTCTCCCCCCCTCCCGTCATGCAGCGCCCAGTCGCTCCAGCCCATCCCGCAGCCCGCGCCGAGCGCCACACGTTCGCTGCCACCGCCGCTGCGCCCAACTGCCCCTCCCCCCCCCGCCCCCATTTTCCATCCCCACACGCCCTTCGCCGGGGCCTCTGCCGTCACGCCTTTCGCCAACCCTGCCCCCCCTTTCCTCACCTGCCGTGCGTCGTGCGGCTGCCCATGCGCCTTCTTTTCGTCTCGCCCGACGTGCCAAGCGCCGCCCCGCGGCCGTTTCGACGGTGCTACAGCACGGAAAGCGGACAGGCGACGGATAATGATGAGTTGGGTGGGGAGGAAGAGGAGCAAAAGCGGAGCAAAAGAAGGGATAAAAAAAGGTGGCGATCGGGCGGTGGGTGTGGGGCGGTGGCGGGCGGCATGGGCGTCAGTCCGTGAGTCCCGGTACGCCGCGCGGGAGGCTCTCCTTGATGGCCTCAAAGACCTCTCTTCTGCTCAGCTCTGCGGCCGCCATGGCCTTTGCGAGCGAGGACCTGTCGGAGACCTTGCCTCCGGCAGGCATCGAGGCGGCGAGCAGCGAGCCGTCGTGGCGCAGCGCCACGTCGACCGTCCCGTCCGCCAGCCGCGTCTCCTCGGCGGTGGGGTCCACCACCATGCGCGAACCGTGCAGCGCCACCGTCAGCACGTGCGGGAACGCGCGCAAAAGGACGTTGCGCCGAGCCGAAGGCGGACGTGCCCCCTCCTCGTCCTCGGCCGCATTGGCCGCTTCCGCAGCTCCCTCGCCCGCCGCTGGCCCCTCTCCTCGCTGGGCCTCGTCCCGGACGACGTTGCCCTCCTCGGTGACGTGAACGGCCTCGAGCGAGAGGCCAGCGATGGCCCCGAGCGCGGCCAGCAGCGCGGCCTCGAGCTCGCCGCCGTCGGACGACAGCAGCAGGACGTCCACGCGCACCGCCCACGCCGCGCGCCCGCCCCCGATGCAGAGGTCGCGGAGGTCAACCGCCCCGGCGTCCGTCAGCAGAGACGATACACGCTCCGTCAACGTCGACGAGAGCTCCAGCGACTGGCCTGGACGGGCCTCGGGAGCCGCCATCGGAGCAATCTCCACCTGCGAGAGATCAAGACGCAGAGGGAAGGGGGAGGGGGCGTCGCAGAGAGGGGTGCGATGCGCGGATAGGACACACGCGCGCCCTCCCACCGATCTTCGAACGGATGCGGAAATCCGTGCCCCCAGCACCCCAGCGCTCGCGCCCCTCTCCCGCCGGTTGTCGCGCTTCGACTCCTCGTCTTCCCCCTCCCGCATGTTCTCGCACCCCCTCCGCCACCGCGCCGACCTCTCCGCCGTATCGCCGCGCATTCTCCCCTTTGCCTCCTCGCCAGCCCCGACCCCGCGCACCTGCACGTCCAGGTAGCCCTCCTCCGGCACCTCGAGGTCCGGCGAAGCCACCTCGGCGCGCACGCCGGCCAGGGCGCTCGTGCCGCCCACGCGCGCGAGCGCAGAGCTCGGCGCCGAGCCCACCACCCCGAGCGCCAGCGTCACGGGCCGCGCCTGCGACAGCAGACGGCCGTCGGGACGGATGCCTTTTTCCAAAAACGAAGCGTAGTACTCGGCAGGGTACAGACGCTGGTACGCCTCCGCCTGCAGCCCAGCCTCGGCCATGGCGCTCAGACGAGCGGCCGGCGCGGCGCGCGCGGCCGGGGAGGGGGGGGGAAGGGGGGGGAAGGGGGGGAGGAGAAGGGGGGGCCGCGGAGCGAACGCCGGCCTGGTCGCCGAGGGAGGGGGAGCTCGCGCGATGCGGATCCGAACGCACGACGTACGCCGGCGTGCTTGCGATGCGCGGTGCGCGGCGGACGCTCATCCTCGACACAGCCCCACGCGACCGATCGCGCGCGCCCGCCCGGCCCGCGAGATGCTCGGCGACCGCTGCGCGAAGATCCGAGCGATCGCGGCCGCCCGGCGCGAAGTGGGGACCGCCCACGCCGTCGAGCCCGCGCGGGGGACGCCGCGCGCCCCCGCGCGCCCGCTCGCGCCCCGCGCGGCGCGCAGATGGCCCTCGTCGCGCGCCGCAGGCGCTTTGGTTCGATCGTCCGCGCGACTCTGGCATCGCTCTTCGCCACGGTGGCCGCTTCTGCGCGGAGGATGCGCGAGGCCCCGCCCGCGTGAGTCGAGGGATCTCGCGGCCCGCGCGCCGGCGTCCGAGGCGGCCATGGACCTCGTCGGGCAGTATGGGTGCGTCGCGGCGGTCGAGCGCGTTTCGAACGGCGTCGAAGGGTGCATGCATGACGCTCATGTGTGCGGCGCGATGCAAGAGCGAGAGAGGCGGGCGAGGGAAAGCAAGCGAACGGAAAGGAACGAGCGAAAGGGGGCGGAGGGCGGGCAGCGGGGTGGGGGGGGGGGGTCCGTCGGGTGCGCGGGGCTCGGGCGGGCGAGCGTCGTCGCGGCGGACGGTGCGGGCGCGGAGGCGGGTATTCGAGGGTGGCGAGGCGGGGGCCGGCGCGGTGCGTTCGCTCTCGCCGCGCCCGCCCATCTGCTTCGTCCCTCGCTCCCCTTCTTTCCGCCCCGCGCGTCGCAGGGACAGCGGGAGCGAGAGTTCCGGGTCGGACTCTCCCGGTCCTCTGCGTTCTTCGATCGTGGTGCGGGCCGCCCCGGAGGTGTCGACGGTCGGCTATGCGCTGGTGGACGGCTTTGCGCGTCCCTCTGCGTCGTCGTCTCTGTTTCTTCCCTCGGACGCGCGCTCGACGGCGGTCAACCTGCCGGCGGCGGTGCTGCAGGCGCCCGTGGCGGGTCCCGCGCGGCCGGACGGCCGGGCGGCGGGCCAAGCGCCCAAGAACCACCGGGGCGGCTACGTGGAGGACACCTTTCTCACGCGCATGGACTTTGACGCGCAGTACAACGCGCAGCACGGCGTCGTCGATGGGAACGGGAGCGGGGCGGCGCGGCCGGGGAAAAAGGCCGCCGCCGGCGCGCCGGCGGGGGACGCGAGGGCCTCTGCCACCGCCGCGCACCCGCAGAAGCGGCGCCGGCGCGTGCCCGGCCCGCCGGGGTCGGGCCTGCGCGAGGGCGAGGAGATGCCGTACTTTCGGCTGACGAGCCGCCAGCCCTGGGCGTCGCTGGTCGCCAACACGACCGGCGGCGCGGCGGCGGCGGCTCTCGAGGCCGGCGCGGCGGCGGGGTCTGGGGCCGCGTCCGCGCTGCCCTCCTCTGGCGCGGCGGCGGGGTCTGGGGCCGCGTCCGCGCAGCCCTCCTCCGGCGCCTCCGGGGCGGCGGTGGCTCCGATCGCGTCCGGCTCGGTCGCTCCGCTGTCCGCGTCGACTTCGAAGAAGCCTCCCAAGGGCCCGCACAGCACGTTTCACGGCAAGGCGCTGGTGGACTACCAGGGTCGGTCGTGGTGCGCCCCCCCCGCGTCGGGCAAGGCGGCACCCCCGGACGAGTCGTTCGCGCCCAAGCGCGAGGTGCACTCGTGGGCCGCGCACGCCAAGGGCGTGAACGCTGTTCGGTACATCCCGAAGACGGGCCACCTCATCGCGACGGCCGGGCTGGAGGGCAAGGCCAAGGTCTGGTCGGCGGGCGGCAAGCTGCTGCGGACGTACGATGGGCACGCCAAGGGTCTCCGGGACGTGCGCTTCTCGCCCGACGGGCGCCGGATGCTGACGACCGGGTACGACAAGGTGATGCGTCTCTGGGACGTGGAGACGGGGGACGTGCTGGCGTCGCTGGGCGAGGGCACGATGACGTTTGCGATCGCCTTCCACCCGACCGAGGAGGAGACGATCATGGCGGGGCGGGGCGACAAGAAGATTTCGCAGTACGACTGGCGCAGCGGCGACGTCGTGCAGGAGTACGACTACCACCTCGGGCCCGTCAATACGGTCACGTTCTACGACGACGGACGACGCTTCGCGTCCACGTCCGACGACAAGACCATCCGGCTCTGGGAGTACGGCATCCCGGTGCAGGTCAAGGCCGTCGCCGACCCGGCCATGCACGCCATCGGAGCCGCCACGCTCACCAACGGAGGGGGGTTCTGGCTCGGCCAGTCCCAGGACAACGCCATCGTTACGTACCTCGCAGGAGACCGCTTCAAGCTCAACCGCAAGAAGAGGTTTGCCGGACACCTCTCCGCGGGCTACGCCTGCGACATCGCCGTCGCGCCGGACGACGGACACGTCGCCTCGGGCGACGGAGAGGGCAAGCTCTTCGTCTGGGACTGGAAGACCGCGCGGATCGTCAAGAGCTTCAAGGCACACCAGGGACCGGCGCCGGCGATCGCGTGGAGCCCCGTCGAGACCTCGCGCATTGCCACGGGAGGGTGGGACGGAGTCGTCAAGCTCTGGGACTGACCCGAGAGCATGGCAGGAGGGGGGGGAGGGTGGAGGAGAACGGGAAGGGGTCTTGAGTGGCACTTCCGGCCGTTCTGGTCGACCTGCTCCCGCTGCTGCTTTCTGCCATGTCTGTTGCTCCTCGCTCACCCCGTTCGCCCCGTTCGCCCCGCTTGCCCCGCTCGCTTTGCCCTCTCCACGCCCCATCCCTCTCCACTCCTCTCCCGTCCCTCCGTTTCGTTCAACTGACCGATCGTCTGCTGTCTCTCCGTTTCGCTCCGCTGCCTGTCCCGCTCGTCTTTTTGTTCGCTCTCCTCGCTGTCCCACCCTCTCGTCCGCTTCGCTCGCCCGCAGACGCCACGTGTAACTGGCTTGGCTTTGGTTAGCGCGCGGCCGCGTGTGGTCACGTCTTCCGGTCCGTTCCGCAGTCGGCCCGCTCTCCGTTTTTGGCGTTTTGTCGGAATTCCCCTTCCGAACCTCTCCATCGCGCCCTCCCGGCACCATCTTTCCTTCGGAGCCTCTCCATCGCGATTTCCCTGCACCATCTCCCTTTTGGATTCCCCATCGGTGACGACGATTGCGGTTTCACCTCGCGCAGAAGAGTGGGGGGACGAGGGGCAAAGGAAGAGGAGGCTGTGAAGGACAGGAGCGTCGGGAAGCGACGATGACGGGACGCGGCTGCGTCCGGACCGACTGCCCCCGGCGTTGGAGGGCGCGCCTGCGGGCGTCGGTTGGGACCGTGGGCCTCGAGGGCGCCTGCGGGCGTCGGTTGGGTCGCTCTGGTCGTTTCGTTTGCGCGCTCAGATCCTGTAGAGCGGGGTGATTCCGAGGAGGTTGAAGCACTTGCGCATGACGACGGCGGTGGCCTCGCAGAGGAGGAGCCTGGAGTCTTCCTGCTCGCTTCCGATGACCTGGCAGTTGGTGTAGAACTGGTTGAAGACTCCCGAGAGGTCGTAGAGGTAGGCGCAGATGCGGGAGGGCGCGGCCATGTTGATCATCTCGCGGAGCGCGTCGGGGAACTTGGCGAGCTGGGAGGCGAGCACGGCTTCCTGCGGCTCGGTGATGACGAGGGTGGCAGTCTTGGCGAGCTCGTTGGGGTCCTTGCCCGACTTGCGGATGATGGAGGCGATGCGGGCGTGTGCGTAGAGGAGGTAGACGGCGGTGTCTCCGTTGAGGGCGAGCATGTCGTCGTAGGAGAAGCGGTAGTTGGTGGTGCGGTTGTTCTTGAGGTCGGCGTACTTGACTGCTCCGTAGCCCATGGCTGCCGCGGCGTGCGCGAGCTCCTCCTCGGAGATGTCCGGCCTGCGGCTGGTGATGGTGGCGATGCAGCGGTCGCGGGCCTCGTCGAGGAGCTCGACGAGTCGGACGGTGTCTCCCGAGCGCGACTTGAACTTCTTGCCGTCGTCGCCGGCGACAAAGCCAAAGCCAACGTGCTCGATGCGGACGGGGCGGTCCTCGGGGAGGTAGCCTGCCTTTTCGGCGGAGCGGAAGACGAGGTCAAAGTGCGGGAACTGTCCGAGGTCGGTGACGTAGAAGATGATGTCTGCCTTTTCCTCGTCGAGGCGCTGGAGGATGGCGGCCATGTCGGTGGTCGCGTAGCCGTAGCCTCCGTCCGACTTGCGGACCATGAGGGGCACGTCCTTTTTGGGGATGAAGACGCACATGGCTCCGTCCGACTCGACGGCGATGCCTCGGTCGGTCAGGTCGCGCACGATCTCCTTGAGGCGCGGGTTGTAGAAGCTCTCGCCGCGCTCGACGAGGCGGACGTCGAGGCGCTCGTAGATCTTCTGAAACTCCTTGCGGGACGCCTCGCAGATGCGCTGCCAGGCGCGGACGTAGTCGGGGTTGCCCCCCTGGAGCGTGGTGACGGCCTCGCGGGCGCGCGTCTTGAACTCCTCGTCCTCGTCGAAGCGCGCCTTGGCGGCGCGGTAGAGCACCTGGAGGTCGGCGACGTCCTCGTCCGTGGACGCGTCGAGGCCTCCCTCGCGCTTCTCGCCAATGTACTGGATGAGCATGCCAAACTGCGTGCCCCAGTCGCCGATGTGGTTGAGGCGCAGCACGTCCGCGCCGCAAAACTCGAGCGCGCGCGAGAGCGAGTCGCCGATGATGGTCGAGCGCAGGTGCCCCACGTGCATCTCCTTGGCCACGTTGGGCGACGAAAAGTCCACCACCGCGCGCTTGCCGGCCAGGTCGGCCGGCGCCCAGGTGCCGATGCCGTTCAGCAGCACGTCCTGCACGCGCTTGGCCAGGCGCGCGCGGTTGACGCGGACCGTCACAAAGCCGGGGCCCGTGACCTGAGGCTCGACCGCAATGCCCTCGGGGTCGAGCTCGGCCGCGATGCGCGCGGCAGCCTCCTTGGGCGACTTGGGCGCGCCCTCCTTGCCCTTGATCTTGCCGAACATGGCCATCGCGTCGCTGCACTGGTAGTCGCCAGTCTTCGCGTCCTTGGTCACCGCCACGTTGGCCTGCGCCGGCGCAGCGGCCGGGAAGGCCCGGCGGCATGCCTCGGTGAACGCGGCCCGAACCTCGTCGCGGACCGTCGGGATGCGGGCCGAGGCGGGAGCCGCGTCGGGAGCCGTCGACCCGGGCGTGGGAGAAGACAGCTTGGCGTAGTGCACGTTGGGACGGCTCACCTCGGCCGTCGACAGCTTGGCCATCGCGGCCGAAGCAGCCTCCGTCGACGACATCCGGACGCGGAACGGAGCAACGAACGACGCTGCGCGAAAGGGAAAAAGGCGGAGGAGGTGAGGAGGAGAGCGGTGAGCCGACCATCGAGGGGGGGAGGTGTAAGAGGGGTCAGACGAGCGCGGCGGGGGGGGGGGGGGGGGGGGGGGGGGGCGAGGGGAGCGAGATGGAATGGGAAGAGCTCGAGGCGCTCGAGGCGTCACTGGGAGACAGTGGGGGCGATCTCCCCGAAGCAGTCTCAAAAAAAAACGGGCAGACTTTCGCAACGATG
>PGFX01000568.1:0-17683 GCA_003612995.1 Prototheca bovis | reverse complement strand
GGGGGCGGAGAGTCGCGTCCCCGCGGGCACGTGGGCGCGTGGGATGGGGTGGGGTGGGGTGGGGTGGGGTGGGGGGCGCTCCCCCGGCCCCCCTGCGGGCGCCCCTGGGGACTCGCCGGGTCCTTTCCGCTCTCCGCTCTCCGCTCTCCGCTCTCCGCTCTCCGCTCTTTGCTCTCCGCTCTCCGCTCTCCGCTCTCCGCTCTCCGCTCTCCGCTCTCCGCTCTCCGCTCTTTGCTCTCCGCTCTCCGCTCTCCGCTCTCCGCTCTTTGCTCTCCGCTCTCCGCTCTCCGCTCTCCGCTCTTTGCTCTTTGCTCTGACCTTTCGCTCCCCCCCCCCTCTCGTCTCCCCCCTTGCTCCCCCTCAGGCGGCAAGCTGCAGGCGTCTCTCAAGTACGACGCTCGCAACCCGAACGGGTGCACTTCGTTTGCCTCTTCGTTTGCTCCCGGCGAGGCGGCTCTGGTTTCGCGCGGGCAGTGCTACTTCATCGAGAAGACGTGGCACGCGCAGCAGGCGGGCGCGAGCGCCCTGGTGGTGTACGACGACCGCGACGAGCACCTCATCACGATGGCTCTGCCGTCGGTGCCGATCGTCGAGGAGCTGCTGAGCAAGGTGACCATCCCCACGGTCCTGGTGGCGCGGAGCACGGGCGAGAAGCTGCTCAAGGCCGCCGAGGAGGCGCAGGGATCTGGGGGCTCTGGTCCCGTGGTGGTGTCTCTCGACTGGCGCGAGTCGGTCCGGCACCCGGACGACCGCGTCGAGTACGCGCTCTGGACGTCGACGGACCCGACGTGCGGCGCCCCGTGCGACGCGGCGGACCGCTTCGTGCAGGGCTTTGGCGACACGGCCGCGCAGTTCGAGGAGCAGGGCTACACGCAGTTCACGCCGCACGCGGCGCTGTGGCGCTGCCCCTCGTGGCTGCCCGCGGACGAGTGCAAGCGCTACTGCGTGCGCGGCGGGCGCTACTGCCCCAAGGGCGACCCGTCGAAGATCCGCGAGGGCGGCTACGAGCCTCGCGAGGTGGTCGGCAACGACCTGCGCCTGGTCTGCGCGCACCGCGTGCTCAACGAGACGGGCCGCGCCTACCGCTGGTTTGAGTTTGCGAAAAAGTTCTCGTCCCGCTGCCGCGCGTCCGCGGCCACGTTCAACGCCGAGTGCGCGCGCACGCAGATGCGCGAGGTCGGCCTCGACGCCACGCAGGTCGAGGCCTGCGTCGGCGACCTCGAGCTCGACGCGGCGCTCCCGCTCGCCGAGAAGGAGCTCGTCGAGGCCGCGGGCGAGGGACAGGACGCCGACTCGGCCGTGCTCATCTTCCCGACGCTCGTCATCAACAAGGACCAGTACAGAGGCTACCTCTCGACCCAGGCCGTCCTCCGAGCCCTCTGCGCGGGCTTCAAGGAGGGCACCGAGCCCGCAGAGTGCCTCTCGCGGGTCGTCAACGTCGACGAGTGCGCGGACGGAAAGGACGACTGCTGGAGAGCGCCGCCGGGACTCGTCTCGCCCGCAGCCAAGAACGCCAACGTCTCCGCCTGCGTCGACACGTTCAGGGGCTACGAGTGCGTCTGCCCCACCGGCTGGAGCGGAGACGGAAAGACCTGCGAAGACGTCGACGAGTGCGCCAAGGGAACCCACAACTGCGACCAGGGATGCACCAACATCCCGGGATCCTTCATCTGCACCTGCAAATCCGGGTTTAGGCTCGTGGGCGGAAACGGAGACCGGACCCCGGGCGTCTGCATCCGAGAGGGAGGGGGGGTGCGTGGCTCGAGCCTCGCCGCCCTCCTGGGCGCCTTTGGCCTCGCCGTCGTCGCCACCTCGTTCGGAGGAATCGTCCTCTACCGCTGGAAGACCAGGGGACAGATGGAAAACGAAATCAGAGCCATCATGCGCGACTACATGCCCCTCGCCGACGAGGGAGGCAACGGAACGGGACCCGCCGGCCCGCTCGCGGGACCCGCCGCCGCCGCCAGGGGACTCTTCTCCAAGTTCACCAACGGGAACGGAGGGGCCGCCCAGAACGCCGCCGCGAACGCAGGAGGAATCGGCCTCAGCGCCGCGGCGCCGCTCTCCGCCAGGGACCCGAGCCTCGAGGCCGAGGAGGCCACGGGCCTCTTCCGCAGGGACGACGACGACGCAGCTGCCCAGGCCGGACAGCCGGGAGGCAACGCCCACCTCGGACCCCTCTGAGGCGGAACGGAGAAACGCCGTCTTCTCGTCCGCAACGAACGCCCAGGAGAACGAGGGAGAGAGAGAGAGAAAGAGAGAGAGAGAGAGAATGCATGTGGCACGCTTTTCACCCGCTTCTCTCCTTCTCCCGTTCTCCCCCCCCCTCCTCCCCCCTCTTGCGCACGTCTCCCCGCTCTTTCTCCGTCGCCCACCCTCTTCGTTTCCCGCGCTCGCTGTTTCCCCCACTCTCCGTTTCCACCGCCTCGATCTTCTGCTTTGCACCCTCCCGTTCCGCCGTTTCCCTTCCCCTCCTGCCGGCGCCCCCGAGGTCCGGCCTCCTCTTCCGTCGCCTCTGCTCCCTTTGCTCCACCCGCCGTCCCGCTTGCCCGCCCGCGCGACGCGCACGCCTCTGCGGCAGTTTGTTTCTCGCGCCCGTTCGCACGCGGCGACGCCCCCGCCTTTTCTCCGGGCGGGCGCGCGGGAACGCGCACAGAGGAGGAGAGCGAGGAGCGGGACGGTTGCGGCTTGCGGCCGGGGCGCGAGGGTGCAGGGAACGGAGGCGAGGAGGGGGACGTCGGGGCGCGCGGAGGAGCGTCGTGGCGATCCCCGTCGTCGTCGCTCCAGCGAGAGGGGGGAAGCAGCCTCGGCAGAAGAAGGGGACGGCGTCAGGTGTCCGACGTCCGACGTCCGGCGTGCCCGCCCTGCCGAGCAGACGGACGCCGCGAGAGGGGCAGCGCGATGACGCGGCGGGGAGGGCGGGAGGGGAGGGCGCGCGGGCCTCTTGCTTTTTTTCGTTATCAGCCTGTCTCCGGACGAGGCAGCGGCGCGCATCTTGCTCTCTTTCTCCCCTCGCATCGCGTCCCCTCACCGATCTCCCCCCTCTTTCCGCCTCTCCTCCCCTCACCGATCTCCCCCCTCTTTCCGCCTCTCCTCCCCTCACCGATCTCCCCCCTCTTTCCGCCTCTCCTCCCCTCCTCTCCTCGTCCTCTCCGCCCGAGGTCGCCACCAAAGGCCGTTTGCGCCTCTCGCCACCCTTTTTTTCTTCCCCTTCTCCCCAACCACCCTTCATCGGTGCCGATTTTGCCCGACACCCTCCCGCACCCCCCTGCTGGGCGAGCCGCGCAAACTCCCCCGCCCCCTCTCTGACCTCTCCCGCCAACCCGCGCGAGCCCTCGTCCCCTCCCCGCCCTCTTCCGGTCGCGCGCGCGAGCGCTCCCCTCCCCTCTCCGACCTCTTCCGCCACGATCCTCGCGCCGCCGTTCCGGCTTCGCCCCCTCCGTTTGCTCCCGCCCGTTCGCGTTCGTCCCTCGGCCCGTCCTCTCGGTTCCCTCGTGCCCCGTTGTCTCCTTGACAAACCTGCCCTGCCCCGGGCGCCCACCTCGCCGGGCGGTCGCCTCCTCCACCAGCGCTCCCCCTCTCTCTATTGTCGAACTCCGCCCGCCGCTTCGTCCCGTCCCACTCCGGCGCCGTCCCTGTGCCCACCCCACCGGAGCCGCGAGCGCGAAGATGTCAGCCGGAAAACCCACGGAAACCGAGCCGAGAGAGGCGGCTGCGGAAAAGGGCAGCGTGGGGGGGATCGAAGGTGCACGAGCGACGCTCCAGGGAGCGGGGGGCGCGCAGCGACGAGCCGCAGTGGACGTCAAGGCGCACAAGCGCTCAAGCGAGCGGAGCGCCCTACGGGAGGGGCGCGCGCCGCGACAAACGCGCGGCTTTCCGCCGCGCCCCGCCCCGATCGCTCCCTCCCCGCACCCCTTCCCAGCACCGCATACCGCGCGCGCGCGCGCGCCCGCGCTCCGGCTTGCATGCGCCGCGCGCAGCCCGAGGAGACTCGTTCTTCAGGGCTGCTCGCCCGGGACGCATCGTTTCCTTCGCAAGGACGCTCTGACGCGTCGTCCTTTCGGCGTCGAGCCTCGCCCAGGCCGCCAGAGCCGCTTGCGGCGCGCGGCGCGCGCGCCCGCCGCGTCGCGAGGCGCTTTCCGTCTCGGCGCCCGGGGGCCTTTGCGGGGCGATGGCGGACGAGATCGCGTCGCGCCTGGCGCGCATGGGCGTCTCCGACGTCGATGAGGAATCTAACAGGGGCAGACGCGGTCGCGCAGAGGTCGTGCGCGGTCGCCGGGCCGCGAGCCCCGCCGAGCGCGGCAGGGGCCGCCCCGCGCCGGGCGGCGAGGAGCGCGGGCGCGGCCGCACGGCTCTGCGGCCGGAGGCGGCGACGCCGTCGCGCGGCCGGGCCGACGTGAGCACGAGCGCGTCCGAGGAGGATCCCAACTCGATGGAAGATGAGGAGGAGGAGGAGGAGGAGGAAAAGGAGGAGGAGGAAGAGGAGGAGGCCGTGAGTGGAGGGGCAGGTGCGGTCGGCAGGGAGCAAAAAGCGGGCAACGCCTCCTCCTTGCGTCGTTCCTCTTCCCCCCCTCCTCGCGCTCCCGGCCTGGAGGCGGTCGTGTCGTCGTTGGTGGAGCTGCTGACGTGGCCAGTTGCGCTGGCCGAGGCCGGGTCTCGGCTCGGGATCCGGTGGCCACGGGGCGTGCTGCTGCACGGCCCCCCCGGCTGCGGCAAGACGACCGCGATCCGGGTGGCCGTGGCGCAGAGCGGCGCGGCGGTGGTCCCCCTCTCGGCCGGCGCGCTGCTGTCGTCCGAGGTGGGCGCGTCGGAGCGCAACCTTCGCGAGCTGTTCGCCGCCGCGGAGGCCAGGGCGCGCGAGGACCCGACGCGGCCGGTGGCGATCGTGGCCGAGGACCTCGACGCGCTGGCGCCCTCGCGGAGCGGCCGCGGCGGCGCCGCCTCGGGCGTCGGGCGCCGCATCGTCGCCGCGCTGCTCACGCTGCTTGACGGCGCGACCGCGGAGCAGCGCGGGAGCGGGGGGGCGGGCGGCGACGAGGGGCGGCGCTTGGAGGGAGGGGCGGACGGAGACGAGGGGCAGCGCGAGAAGGGGGGCGCGGGGCGGGGCGGCCCGACCGGCTCCCCCGAGTCGGCCTCCTCTCTCCCTCCTCCGCGGGTGCTGTTCATCGCGACAACCGGCGACCCGTCGCGCCTCGACCCCGCGCTGAGGCGCGCCGGGCGGCTGGAGCGCGAGCTGTCGGTTCCCGCGCCCGGTCCCGAGGCGCGTCTGGCGATCCTGGAGGCGCGCTGCGAGCGGCTGCGGCTCTCCGCCGAGGCGCGCTCCGCGCTTCCCTCGATCGCCGCTGACCGGTGCGCCGGGTTTAGCGGCGCCGACCTGACGGCCGTGGCGCGCGAGGCACTGGTGCTGGCGTTCCGGCGCGGGGAGGCGGCGGGCGGGGAGCCGACGGTGGGGATCGATGACCTGCACGCGTCGCTCAAGCTCGTGGGTCCCTCGCTGGTGCGCGCCGAGGCGGCGTCGGTCCCGCCGCTCGCGTGGTCCGACATCGGGGGCTACGCGGAAACCAAGGCGGCGCTGCGCCGCGCGCTCATCTGGCCGCTGCGCAAGCCGCAGGCGCTCGCGCGGCTCGGCATCCCGCCCGCCAAGGGCGTGCTGCTGCACGGACCGCCCGGCACGGGCAAGACCTCGCTCGCCAGGGCCGCCGCCACGGAGGCGGGCGTGCCGTGCCTGAGCCTCTCGCCCGCCGAGGCCTTTTCCGCCTACGTGGGCGAGGGCGAGGCGCTCCTGCGCGCGCGCTTCGCCGCCGCGCGACGCGCCGCACCGGCCATGCTCATCCTCGACGAGCTCGACGTCCTCGTCGGCAGGCGCGAGGGCGGCGGCGGAGGGGGCGGCGGGGGAGGCTCCGGCCGCGGCGGCGGAGGCCCCGGAGGCGGCGCCTTGGGCGCGGCACCCGGCGGGTCTGGGCTGGGCGCGTCATCGGCCGAGTCGCGGCTGCTGACCACGTTCCTGACCGAGCTGGACGGCCTGGAGCCGTCCTCGGGCCTGGTGGTCGTGGCCACCACCAACCGGCCCGGGGCCATCGACGAGGCCGTGCTGCGGCCGGGCCGGATCGACGCCGTGCTCTACGTCCCGCCTCCAGACCTGGCCGGGCGGCGGCAGATCCTCGAGGTCAAGTGCCGAAACGTCCCGGTCGACCGGGAAGGCCTCGACCTCACGGAGCTCGCGGCCAAAACGGACAGGTACACCGGTGCGGAGCTCGGCGCCCTCGTGCGCGAAGCCGCCCTCGCCGCCATCCACGATGGCAGCGCCGACGTGCGCAGGGAGCACTTTGACATTGCCGCAGAGCGCGTGCGACCGGCGCTCGCGCCCGAGGACCTCGAGCGCTTTGCGGCCTGGAAACGCCGAGGAAGCCGGAAGAGAAGCGGGTGAAGGGAAACGAGGGAAAGGGTGATCGGGAGGCGGAAATGGGAGGAGGGGGGGGGGAAGAGAGAGGGAGGGAGAGGGGGAGCGGGAGAGGCGCGCCGAACGGGGGCCTGTAACTGCGGCGGCCGCCTCGGCGGGCCGCGTGCCTTTCGCCGCGTCTCGCGGTTGTGTTTTGCAGCTCGTTTCGAGCGCGGCGACGGTTCGCTCGATGCCACGGCGAGGCGAGAGAGGGGGGGGAGGGGGGCGCTGGAGCAAAAGGGGTTGGGAGCGCACGTTCGGAGGAAAGACGCGAGGGGAGCGGCGCCGTGGGCTCCCGCCCGCGGAGCCGGAGCGGGATGCTGCGTCCACCGCCACCCCAAACGCGACGCCGTCCCGCAACGTCCCGCGGGGGCGAACGCGCGCCGGCCTCGGGCGGCGGCCGCCGCCCGCCGCCCCTCCTGCCCTTGCGTGCCTCCTCCTGCCCTTGCGTGCCTCCTCCCGACGCCGCCTGCCTCCATCCCTCACTGGTCCCTTCGCCTCTCGCCCTCCGCGGCCTCCTTGGCTCTGCCCGCGCGCCCTTGCCCGCGCGCGCGCGCCCTCGCCGCGTCGTTTCGGCTCGCGTCACGCCGCCGCAAGGGAGTGCGCATCGGATCGCGCGAGCATTCGGGTCGTGTGCTTTTGCAAGCGCTCGACCGGTCGCCTGACAGCCCCCCCTCCCTCCCCTGCGATCTCGCGCAGCGGGTGCGCGGCGCGCGCAATGTTTTCGTCGCGGGACCACCTCGGCGGCATTGTCGTGGTGGGCAGCATCAACACGGACCTCACGGTCGCGCTCAGACGCCTGCCCAAACCCGGCGAGACCATCACGGCAAAGTCTCTGGACTACTTTACAGGCGGCAAGGTGCGGAGCGGCGGAGAACGGCCCGAGCCGGCGGTGGGTTGGGACGGGGGAGGCGCGAGGAGGGTGGGGTGGGTGGGGGGAGGCCGCGCCGGGCTTGGGGCGCGGCCGTGCGCCTCTGCCCTCGCTGCGTGCTCGGGGCGCGCTGCATCTGCGCCGCACCGTCCGCGCGGTCGTCGACCATCAGTGGAGGATTTCTCTGGCTGCTCCACCCATCCCGGTCGCTCCGGTCGTCACCGCATCGCTTTTCCTTCCCTTTTCGCTCGCTCCCGCTGCGGCGTTGCCCCCTCTCCCTTTTTTCCTCTCTCCCGCTGCGGCGTTGCCCCCTCTCCCCTTTTTCCTCGCTCCCGCTGCGGCGTTGCGCTCTCCCATTTTTCTTCGCTTCCACCATGGCGTCCTCCTCCTCCCCCCCTTTTTTTTCTTCTTCTCCGATGCAGGGTGCAAACCAGGCCGCTGCCGCTGCTCGTTTGTCTTCGGTTCCGACGCAGTTGGTAGGCCAGGTTGGCGACGACGCGTTTGCTCCGCGTGCGCTGGAGAGCCTGCGTGGGTGCGGCGTGGACACGACGCTGGTGAGCTGTCTTCGCGGCGAGTCAACGGGCACCGCGCTGGTGCTGCTGCAGAGTGGCGGCGAGAACTCGATCGTGGTCGCGGCCGGCGCGAACGGCGCCGAGTGGAAGATCACGGACGCGGCGACGCGGGCGGTGCAGACGGCTCGGGTGGTGCTGCTGCAGCGCGAGATCCCGGACGAGGTCAATGTCATCTTTGCGAAGATCGCCCGTGCGGCCGGTGTGCCGGTGGTGCTCGACTGCGGCGGCGAGGACAGCCCGCTGCGTAGCGACCTGATCGCCAACGTCTCGGTGCTCTCGCCCAACGAGACGGAGCTGGCGCGCCTCACGGGCATGCCCACCGACACGGAGCGCGGCGTGCGCGACGCGGCGCTCTCGCTCGTCCACGCCGGCGCCGACAAGGTGCTCGTCAAGCTCGGCGCCAAGGGAGCCCTCCTTATCGACATCTACGGCAACGAAACCAGACAAAAGGCCTGCCGCGTCGCCCGCGTCCTCGACACCACTGGCGCGGGAGACACCTTCACCGCCGCCTTTGCCGTCGCCACCGTCGAGGGCGCCAAGGACGAAGACGCGCTCCGCTTCGCCACGCACGCAGCGGCGCTCTGTATCCAGAAAAAGGGAGCCATCCCGAGCATCCCGACCAGAAGGGAAGTCGAAGCAAACATGGCACCGTGAGCGCCGAGGGAAAGCGCAAGGAACGAAAAGGGAGGCGGAGAGCGAGCTCGAGCGAGCAATGGAGGGTGGGATGGGAAAAGGGAACGTCTGGGCGGCAAGGGGCTCGAGCCAGAGGTGGGAAAAGAGGGACGCACGCCGGGCGGAGGACGACCCAGGGGACTAGCGCCTCTGGTGGAGCCGACCTCGACGCCGAACCGCACGATGACTGCGCTCGAATCGATGTGACAGCAACTCTGATTCGAAATCACGGCAAAGCAAAGAGAGAGGAGGAGAAAAGGAGAGGGAGAAAGGGAGAGAGGGAGGGAGGGGGTGAAAGACGGCGGTGGGGGAACGGGCAGGACGGACAGAGGACAACACCAGCAGGGTAGGAGGAAGAATGCTGGCGAGACAACCTTTCCCCCCTCCTTCGCGTGAGTCTGAGGCTCTACACGCGCGCCGCACCGCTCGCCCTCCCCGTCCCCCTTCCTCGCTCTTCGTGCACTCCTTTCTGCCCCCCTGCCCCACCGCTTCAGCACCACGCGCTTCATTCCCCCGCCCCGGCTCGCTCTTCGGTGTCGAGGGTCGCCATACATGCCCGCCGTGTTGTTGCGACTCTTCTGCCCGCACCGCTCTCCGCCCGCCCTCCTCGCCCGTGCCCCAGGCACGTTGTCTCCTGCTCCCCTCCACCCTCCCCATCTCTCTTCCACCCGTCGTCCACCTCCCTTTCGTTCTCGAGTCAACTCCACGTGCATTACACGCATCGGAGACGCACGCACGCGCCGGGACGGAGCGAGACGCGGAGGGGAGAGCGCGGCCCGCGACGGCTTGTCCGCCGCGGCCCGCGCCCGCCGCCCCCCGCGCCCGTCCCCTCTTCCCTCCCCGCCCGGCCCCACGAGGGGCGCGGGCGGGGAGGGGAACCCGACGGCCCGCGGAAACGGCTTACCGGTACTTGACGAAGCCAATCTGGTTGGCGCGCTCGCGGAAGCACTGGCGGCAGATGTTCATGCCGTACTTGCGGATGAGGGCGCACTGGTTGCTGCAGACGCGGCTGCGCGGGGAAAGGGGGAGAGAAGGGGGAGAGGAGGGACGGAGGTCGGCGGCCGCTCAGTCGGGAGAGCGAGGCGAAGAGGACGGCGGCCGCAGGGGAAGAGAGACGAGCGTGCCACCGCGCTCAGACCGCCGTCGCCTGCGCGCCCGCCGCTCCACGGCTCGGCCGCGCGCGCGCTCGGGGATGGGTCACGCACCAGCGGCGTCCACCCTTGCCGTTCTTGGGGTGCGAGTTCCAGATAGCTGCGCGCAGAGGAGAGGGAAAGGGCGTCAGGAGTCGAGTTTCGAACCGCGCCGCACCGCGGGCCGGCCGCCGTCGCCCGAGCGCGGCGCCCGCGGCTGCGCCGGGGCGGCGAGGAGGACGGTCTCCGGGAGCGCGCGGGCCGGGAAACGCCGCGCACCGTCGTGGGCCATGGTGAAGAGCTGGGAAGAGCTGTTTGACGGCGCTTTGACCACAGGGGAAGTGACCCTGCGAGGAGCGGAACAGGAAAGGGGAAGCGGGGGGGGGGGAGAGAGGGTAAGGCGCCGGGCCGGCGGAGAGGATGCGCCGCAGGAGCGAGCGGCGACGCGGCCGGCGAGAGGCGCGCCGATGCGCCCGTGGGATCCGCCCGTGCCGCTCACGCGCCTTCAAGCGCCAAGGAACAAGAGGGCGAGGCAGGCGGTCGGCGCGCGGCTTGACCGAGCGCGGCCCAGCGCGCCGACGGCCGCGCTCAGCGACAGCGCGCGCTTTCTTCCGCCAGGCGAGCTCCCGCCATGCTGGGGGTGGGGGGGGAGAGAACAAGGAGGGGAGGGAGAGGGGGTGGAGGCCGAGGGCGGCGGCAGATTGCGGGCGGGGGGGAGAGAACGGGGGAGGAGGAAGAGAGGGAGGAGGGGGGGAGCGGGGAGGGCGGACGGCGCGGGCGCCTGGGCGGCGAGCGAGAGACGGTGTGGGTGCCTGGGCGGCAAGCGAGAGACGGTGCGGGTGCCTGGGCGGCGAGCGAGCGACAAAGCAGAGATCGCTTCTCGCTCCGCTTCACTGGTCGTGGCCGCCAGCGCCCTGGTCGGCGGTCTCCTCGTCTGCGTCCTCCTTGACCGCCGCTCCGCCCCGGAGGAGCAGCCCGATGGCCTTGGACCGCCTCCCCAGGAAGAGCCTAGGGAGGCCCTTGGCCGCCTCGGCATCCGCCCGGTCGGCATTGTCGACGAATCCCACGCCCAGCGGCCGCGCTCCCCCCGCGGCCGGTGCGTCGTCGCCCACTGAGCCGTCCTGCGCCGCCGGGCGGCGGCGGCGGATGCCCGCGGCCGCAGAGAGCGCGCCGCCCAGCTCGCCCTCCTGGAGGGGGGGCGACTCGAGGTCGATTGGGACCGGAGAGGTCTGCGCGAGCTCGGGCGGCGAAGAGGGGGCGGAGAGGGGAGACGGGGCAGAGGCGCCCGAGCCCGGGAAGCGTGGAGAGGAGGACACGCCTACGGGAGGCGACGCCTGCGGGACTGCCCACGGGATCGCGGCAGAGGAGGCGTCAAAGGACCTCGGAGCCTTCGAGGACGCCGGCTCGTCGGAGGCGCCGGCGGCGCCGTCTCCACGCGGCGCCTCCCACCAGCCCTCTCCAGCGACTTCCTCCCCGAGCACGGCGACGCGGGCCCGGAAGACAAAGTCGTGCGCCTCGCGCGTCTCCTCGCTGCCCTGGCCGTAGACTGCGCGAGTGCCCACAGCCACAAACTGCAGCAGGATGTTCGAGAACGAAATGAGCAGCGCGGCGAGCGACGCCAGGCGCGCCGTCTCGACGCGGGGGCCATCTGGGCCTGCCTCCGCGCCAGAAACGCGCTGCCGGTACAGCTCCCGCGCGACTCGCGTGGCCGCCCGCTCAGCGGCATCGCGTGCCAGGAGCGCCAGACGCGCCGCCTCGAGCGGAGGCAGCCGCTTGGAGGTCGTCAGCGCCAGCGCGTCGACGGCCTCGCGGCACTGATCGAGCGCCGCACCCACGAACGGGAACACGCGCCGAGGCACGCGCACGCACGACGCGCCGTGCTCATCCATGTCTCTCGAGGACGACGTGATCAGCGTCAGCATGTGCCGGATCGTCCGGACCGACACGAACGCGTCCTCGACCGACATGGGACGCACGAGCGCAAACGTGACCGAGGGGGAGGGAGGACAGGACAGGCAGGATTGGGAGGGGGCGCCGGGCGCGCCCTCGCGCCCGCACCGCACCGTGACCCCGACGTGCGGCAGGTCGTAGCGCAGCGCGGGAAGGAGGCCACCCACCTGCAGCAGCGCGAGGTCGGCTTGCGCGGTGTTGCGGTATGCCTCGAGGCCCGCGGGACCGAAGAGCCCGTCCGAGGGCGCCACGCATGTCTCGTCCAGCGGCGTCAGGGGCGTGAATAGCGTGCCCACGATCGAGCAGACGCGCAAAAGGTACGGACGCGCGGGGTCGTACATGTGCGAGAGCGGGACGGAGGTCAGGGCGGGATGAGCGGCGGGCGCCGAGAGGACAGAGGCGGGCGGCGTCGGGGCGGCGTCGGCGCCGTCCGCCGTCGCGCCTTCGGGCGCGGCCGCGACGGCGCCGCGCGACGGCGAACCGACCATCGCGTCCACAAAGGCGCCACGCGCCGATGATCCGGCCTCCGCGGCCTCCTCGGTGTCCGCCTGGGCGTGCTCGCGCGCGTCCTTGCCCTGCCCGTCGTGGTCGAAGCGCCGCACTGCCGCATCGATGCCGATCGACTCGACGTGCGCCGAGCCCAGCAGCTCTTGCGGCGACAGCGAAACCACCACGTGCCGCGGCGACGCGAGCGGTAGCGCCTCGGCGGCGGGCGGGACGGCCGCGGCCGAGGTGCGCAGCGGCGAGGTGGCGGGGAGCGTCGAGCGGTCGACGGCCGTCTCGCGCCAGTGCGGCTCGGGGGGGGCAGAGGGAGCCGCGGCGGCGTCGCCAAACGCAGATTCGGAGCCCTTGTCGACGTCAAAGACCCGTCCGAGCGCGGCATCGCCGACTCCCGCGCCGCCCTGGCTCTCGATGCGCCCCCCCAGCGCGTCCAGTGCGCCGCCGAGGCCGGTGAGAACGCGAGCAAACCCCTCGGTGACGAGTTCGGAGCTGCGCACTGGCAGCACAAGGCCAGTGATGAGAGAGACGAGCACTGCGCCGAGCACGTTCATGAGCGCGCGCCAGAGCACGTAGCTCCAGAGTGGCGTCGAGTCGAGGTAGCCGGCCGTGATGCCGATGGACATGGACATGAGGCTCGCGTTGTACTCGTTGGAGCGCGCCGGGAAGCGCGCGCAGAGCAGGCACTGCGCGCCCACGGCGATCGACATGAACAGGCCGTGGAAGACGAACTTTTGCGGCTTGTCCGCGTACGACCGGCCGTTGCACGCCCAGGTCAGGTAGACGATCGCGAGCGCGAGGCCGGCGCCCACCATGGTCCCGAGGATGCGGCCGACAGACTTGCGCACGCTCGCGCCGGACGAGGGCTCGATCAGCACGAACACCGCAGGAACCATCAGCACCGTGCGCTTGTCGAACGCGTTGTACGACGCGTCGCACGCGTGCACCACCATGATCACCACAAAGCACAGCGACAGCTGGATGCCCAACTGCATGCCCGGGCGGGTGTAGAACACGGGGGACATCAGCGGGAGCGTCGCGGGATGCTCGTGGTGCGGAGCGGAGGACGGGGGGGACGGGGCGGGCGCCGCGCGTCTCCAGCCCCTTCCACTCGCAAGGCCCGCCACACCCGCGCAGCCCCGCACGGCCCACTCCTTGACCGTCCAGACCGCCGTTGCGGTGCCGTCGACACCCGCGGCGACCCACCGTTCCACCGCCAGAGCGGGGCGCTCGAACAGCGTCGGGGCCGGCGGCGCCGGCGCCGGACAGGGCGCAGGCGCGGGAGGGCGACGCGAGAGAGCGAGGTGCGGCGCCGCACCCAGCGCCGCCATCGAGGCCGGGGGGGCGCCCGCGCTGCGGAGCGCCTCGGGAGACCCCAAGGCCGCCTTTGACGCCGCCAAGGCGGCCATTTCCGTCTCCTTTGTCGTCTCGAGCGCACCGACGCGGGCGTGCCACACGTCCGCGGGTCCCGCCAGGTAGACCTCGCCGTTCCACGCGTCCGCGGCCGCGGACGGCTTTGCGGGCCCGTCCTCGTCGTCGCTCGCGTCCGGGCTATCGGCGCGGCCGCCTGGTGCAGCGGCGACGGCACGGCCCTGACGTTGCCAGGCGTCCAGCCGCTTCTGCATGTCAAGCAGCGTAGCCTCGGGCACCCTCTCCAGCATGCCCTTGACGGCCTCGACGGATGAGGGCTGCTCGAGGCCGAGCACTGCCGGGAGCAGCCGCAGCACGTGGCGGAGACGCCCCGACGCCGAGACCAGCGCGGAGACGACCAGCGAGAAGACCACGCGCGAGGGAGACGGGGAGGCCTGCGACAACGCGAGGGCGTCGCCCGGCGCGCTGCTGAGGGCGCCTGCGGCCACTGCTTCCCTCCCCTCGACACGCTGCACCAGCCCCTCGAGGACACCGACGGCGCACTCGAGCGCGTGGACTGCATCGGCGGACTTTTCGTTGCTCTCGAGCGCGTCGGCGACGACGTCGAGCGCGCGCGTGAGGTGCGCCTGAGCTGCGAGCACGGCGTCGCGGTTCTGGGCGAGCTCCGAGGCGTCGGCGCCACCCGTCTCGACCAGCAGCAGCGTGGTCACGCAGCAGCCGAGGAGGTCGTTCAGCGCGGTGCCGAGCTTCCAGGAAAACTCGCCGGGAAGCACGCAGGTGCGCCTGTAGACGTCGACGTCGCAACGGGCGGCGCGCGTGAGCGTGAGCGCCGAGAGAAGCGAGAGGCCCGCGCGCTGCGCGTCGGCGTGCACCGCGACGGCCTGCTCGCGCAGGCCCAGGTCGAGGTCCATGAGCAGGTCGCTCTCGCCCGCTGCGGCCGCGAGCGTGCCATCGTCCTTGACCGGACCGGTGGCGATGCCCACCACGCGCCGCAGCACCTGGCCCGTGCCGCGCGCACCGGCGGCCAGCGCCTGGCGCGCGCGCGACCCCGCGTCCACGGGGAAGACCGTCAGCCCAATCAGCATCGTCGTACCGCTCGCGAGGCAGAAGAACCACACCAAGTGCTTGCCCATCGTGTACAGGTGCGTGTCCTTGGTGGTCGCGCCTGCCGAGGGGCTGCCGAAGCGGTACAGCGCGACGGTCAGCAGCGCGTAGGCTTCGTTCAGAAGGACGCCCGGGAGCCGTCGCCAGGGCTTGGACATGAGCCAAAGGCAGTGCAGCATGAGCACGGGAACGGTCAGCGCGCAGTATGCCACCGCCTTGGCGGCCGAGGGCTCCATCTTGCCGCCGTGAAAGGCCTCGACCAGGTAGGCCACGGCCAGCGCCTCGGCGCACGCAACGCACGCGATCATCGCATTGTAGAACGACGTCAGCGGCAGCGACATCGGGCCCATGTTGGGGCAGATGATCAAGAAGAGCGCGAACGCGAACGACAGACCGGGTTGGAACACCACCGACAGCTCCAGCACATTGTACGTGGGAGGGATGAACAGCACGCCCTCGTACAGGATTGAGAGCGCGATGCCCTGCACGGGGCCGGGAAGCAAAGGGGGGAGAGGGAAGGAAGGTCGTAAGAACGACAAAAGATATCCCAAGCGAACGAACCAGCGGTTTCCTCTCAGGATCGGATGCACGGGCAGCGCTCCGCGCCAGACCCGGCTTCGCGAACAGGCGCGAAATCCACTGCGATTTTTGCGCCGTCCAGTTCCCTGTTCCTCCTCCGACCACCTCGAGCGCTTCGCCCCTGCTCCCCGCGCCTCCGCCGCCGACACTGGCGGCCCCGCGCTCGAGCTCGGGACGACCCCGCTTCATCGCGCGATGGCCCCTCGCTGCTTCGCACGGCTCCCCCGCCGCGACCCTCGTCCGTCACGTGGGCCCGCGCCTCGGTCCGCCCTCCTCTCGTCATCCGGCGAGGGTTAGCCCGCGGCCCCCGCGGCCCGCGCCCTCGCGAAAGGGTCGCCGCAAACGGCGCGGCGATCCAGCCACACCGCGCGCCTGAAACATCATCCGAAAGTGGCTTGTGCGATAGCCGCGGTCAGTCAGCCAAGCAGGCAACTGCGGAAAGGGCCTGCGGGGCGGCGAATCCGCTCCGCGCCGCGCGCCGAGGGCGCGCAGGCCCATAGCGACGGAGATCGGCGCCGGCAACGCCCCGAAGCCGTCGATTCGCCACAATGAGATTCCAGAACCTTCTGACGCACAGCAGCGCGCGACGCGATTCGCCCCGCCGCGGTGGAGCGGTCGAACGGCCGAGCGGGCGCGCGGGCGCGCCGGCGCGCGCCGCCGGCTCGGTGGTACGCGTCCGCGCGCAGAAACGGCGGCTGCGCGGGGCAAAAGGCAATACGTGAAGCGCGCGCGGCGCGCGAGCGCTGTGAATATATGATTTCGTTTTGGTGGTGAAATGCACGAACTCTCATTCAGTGCGCCGCAAAGTCGACGGAGGGGAGCGCACCGGGCAGGACCCCTCGCCAACCACCACAGAGGCATCGCTGACCGCGCCTCTCTTCGTCCTTTTCGACTCGAGCGCTCTACTGTTCACGCGTGGGCCGCGGGACGGGGGGGGGGGGGTCGCCGCGTGGCAGGGCCGTCTCGAAGGGGAAGAGGGAGTACAGGGAAACGGCTGTGGGTGCAGGGAAACGGTGCGCAGAGGGTCGAGGAGAGCGAGCGTCAGCGACGCGAGTTTGAAGCGGTCACGGGGCACCCGCGCGTTCGGCGACGTCCCAGCTCTGCTCAAACGGAAAGGGGGGACAGGAAGGAGGCGGTCGAGAGGGGGAGTGGGCGCGTGCGACCCGGACGTCTCGCGACCCGGACGTCTCGCGACCCGGACGTCTCGCGACCCGGACGTCTCGCGACCCGGACGTCTCGCGACCCGGACGTCTCGCGCGACCTCGGCATCGCTCGTCCGCCAAAGGCACGCGGCGGTGCCGCAGCCCGGAAGGCCGCCTGCATCGCGCAAGAGAACAGCGCGGCTCCGTCGGACGCGGGCCGCCGCCGACCTTGCCCCGAGGCAGCGGTCGGCGAGGTCTCGCCGTCGATCTGCCCCACCTCGTCATCCCCCCCCGCCCCCGAATCCTCGGCTGCGGCCTCAGAGCGAGTACATCGCGCCGGTCTGGCGGATGAGCTCGTCCCAGAGGTCCCTGCCGGCGTCGGCGTCGTAAGCAATCTTGGGAAAGGCACGCAGCTTCTTGCCAACCACAAAGCCGCCCTGCTGGCGCACGGGCTCGTCGACGGCCGCGAAAAACTCCTCGTACGTGTCGGCCGGATCGACGCCCACGTAGGACGGCACCGAGCCCCACCCCTCGGTCAGCAGCTTGGTGTGCACCGTGCCCGGGTCGACGGCCAGCGCGACCACCGGCGAGCCGGCCGCCTCGAGGCGCCGCGCCAGCTCGGCCGTCCAGACCGACATGGCCAGCTTGGCCTGGCCGTAGGCGTCGAGGCCGTTGCGCAGGTAGGGCGAAAACTGCGTGCGGATGGCCTCAAAGTCCAGGTCGTCCGACTGCGACAGCGACGTCACGTTGACCACGCGGTCCGAGATGGCAGGCAGCAGCTCGGCCGTCAGCAGAAAGTGCGCGGCCACGTTGACGGCCCAGGTGAGCTCGAGCCCGTCCACCGTCTCCTCGCGCCCGAGGTTGACGGCGCCGGCGTTGTTGATCAGCGCGGTGATGCCGCCGCCGAGCTTGGGCAGGTCCTCCTTGACCGCGGCCGCAAACTCGCGCACCGCCTCGAGCGAGGAGAGGTCGTGCGTGTACGCGACCACGTTGTCGCGCCCAGAGTGCCCGCGGATCTGGTCCGCGGCGCGCTGCACGCGCGACGCCGAGCGCCCGTGCACCAGCACGTTGGCGTTGTGCGCCGCCAGCACCGTCGCGGTGTTCAGTCCGATGCCGTCCGTCGAGCCGGTGATCAGGTACGTGCTGCCCGAGAGGTCGACGCGCCCGGGGCTCGACACCGAGTCAAACCCGATCGAGAAGCGGCGCAGCTGGGCCGGCGAGGCCCGCCTGGAGAGGCGCACGGCGCGCGAGAGCATGTCGAGGCACTCGCAGAGGCGCGCGGGGCCGCGCGGGCGACGCGTGCGGTCGCCAGAGCTCTTTCTTCGAGCCGCTCCCTCTCGCTCCGCGGTCCGCGG
>PGFX01000557.1:0-17822 GCA_003612995.1 Prototheca bovis | reverse complement strand
TCCCCCCCCCCCCCCCCTTCATCCACGCCGTCCGTCCCCCGTCTTCCCCCCTCTCCCCACCTCCGCCTCTCGCCCTCGTCCTCCTCCCCTCACCCCTGCCTCTTTCCCCCCACCTCCCTCTCTCGACTCAGGCTCGAGGTGGCCCGCCTGGCCCGCGAGATCGAGGGCGAGCGGCAGCGCCTGGACAAGGCCGAGCTTGCCTCGCGCGTGGCCCTTGAGACGTGCCGCGCCGGCGCGCCGACGCCCAGCATCAGCGACTGGGAAGCTGCCGGCGAGCAGGCCCCGGCGACAACGCAGGCCTCGGCCCGCCCCACGCCCATCGAGGTCGCCTCCCCCGCCTCGGCCCGCGGGCCGACGTCCCTCGGCAGCGACCTCTCCGCGATCCGCACGCCATCGTCCGCCCGCTCCGTGGCGCCGCTCGCGACCGGTCTGTTCGAGGCCCGCGTCGCCACCCCGACCTCGGCTCGCGGCTCGCTGCCGCCCACGCCCGGATCGGCTCGCGGCCCCCCCCCGCACACCCCGACCTCGGCCCGTGCCCCCCTCGCGCACACCCCCGCTTCCGCTCGCGCGCCGCTCTCCTCCTCCGCCTCGGCTCGCGCGCCGCAGTTTGTCGTCTCGACGCCCTCGCGCGCCCCCATGACGGCTCGCCCCTCGTCGGCGGTGGCGGCGGCCGAGAGCAACCTGCGCGCGGCGGCGGCCCGCCGCGCGGCCGAGGTCGAAAACGAGTTCCGCGACCGGTGGGAGGAGCGGCGCACGGCGCTCGAGGAGAGCACGTGGTTTTACCGCGGCGCGCACCAGGAGCGCTGGCGCGCGCCCGACCGCCGCACGCCGGCGCCGCGCACGCCCCGCGACGCGCGCGCAGGCGGGCCCTCGATCATCGAGTGGGCGCCCGCGCCGCTCGAGACGCCCCGCCGCCGCCCGGCTACGGCCACGCGCGACCGCGACGAGGGCGCCAACGCCCGCGACGCCATGCGCTGGGAGATTGCTGATGCTCCCCGCAGGACGGCCAGATAGGCCGCAGCGGCCATCCGTCGCCCGGGCTGCAAGGACCACCCCGCCCGTTCCCTGCGCTCGGGCGCTCTAGTCCGAACGTTTGCTCCTTGTGCGAGTGATCGGATCGGATGCCGCGTGCCTCATGCGCTCTTGCTCAAATTGGAGCGTCTCGTCCGCTCCCGGCGTCGTCGCTCGGCGCAGGTCGCCGGGTCCGGCGCCTCCGACCCCCGCCGCGCCTTTCCCTCCCGCCTCTCTCTTTCTCTCGTCTTCTCCTCCGCCTGTAGCCACATAGCGCGCACGTCGGCCGTCGCCTGCCCCCTCGACCTGCCCCGCGGCCGCACCGCTTCTCCCGTGCCCTCCCCTCACGTCGTCTCCCGGCGGCGCGTGCCGCAGCCCCTCGCTCTCTTCTTCCGTCCGCTGTTTTCTCCCAGCGCGATGGCGCCGCCTTTCGTGCGAGCGCTCGTTCGAGCGCAGTCCGGCCTTTGCTTTTTCCGCTCCCGCGCCTCTCACTCTCTCTCCCCCGCCGAATCGGCGGCGCCCTCTCTCGCCCAGCTCCGTTTGCCCTTCGCTCTGACTGACCGGCCGGCGGACGCCACGTGCCGGTGGAGCGGACGGGCTCGAGGATGACGGATCTGGAGGCGGCGACGAAGTGGTGAGGACAAGGCGCAAAGGCGAGCGCTGATCGCCGGGGCTCTGAAAGGAACCCCGCCTGGCGCCGCTATTCCGCCTTGCGCTCCCGCCTCTTCGCTCCCTCGCTCCTCCCTTCCGCCGACGCTTCTTTCCCTCTCCTTTCTCCGCTCTCGCGTCCCCCCTTCCCCCCCCTGGCTTGTCGTGCCGGTCCCGCCGCCCTCTCCCAGCCTCGCCCCGCCTCGGGCCCCACCCGCCGCGCTTTTCCGCCGCCCGCGCCGACCTCTCGGCGCCGCGCCGCGGGCTCTCTGTTGTTCCTCGGCATTTGACTGTTGACCCCGGGCGAAAAGAGAGAGGGAAGGTAAAAGGTGGGAGCGGAAAAGGGGTGTGCGAGCTCTGCGGCGCGATGCGGTGCCGCAGCGATCGGGGGGCCTGCTGCGCACGCGAGCTGCCCCGCCGTTTTCGCAGCTGCCTTTGCGCGTTCCCGCCGAATCCGCGTCTCCAGACGGCGTTCGGTTCTCGCGCCTCGCACGCCACTCGCATTACATCCGTCGACGCGCGATGTGACGCCTCCTCTTCGGGGTGCGTACAGAGGGCGGCCGCCACGAGCGGTCGCCGCGATCGGCAGGGGGGCAAGTCGCAGGTCGCGGGTCGCGATCCTCAACCCGCGGGTCTCGCGTGGCGCGTGGCAAGGGTTGGGACGCGGGATGCGAAGCGAGGGGGTTCGAAGTCTGGGGAAAGGGTGGACGGCAGGTCGCCGCGGCGCGGAGACGGAAAAAAAGGCGGCTCGCGGCTCGCGATGCGGTTGGGGAAGCACGAGGGGAGGCGAGAGGGGAGGCGGGCGCGGCATGCCCGGAGGCTGGTCGGAAAAACGTCCCCACCTCCCCTGTCGCTCCATCGCGCCGGTCGGCGCTGGGACCAAGGCCGGCGTTGGCGCCGACGTGAGCGTCGTCGGGGTCTTGGTCTCGTTGCGTTTGCGAATTCCCGCTTTCCCGTCGCTCAGATCCAGCCTCCTCCGGTGACCTCGAGGAGCTGTCCCGAGATGTAGGACGCGTAGGGCGATGCGAGCAGGAGGAAGGACGCCGCTGCCTCCTCGGGCGATCCGAGGCGGTTGAGGGCGATGAGCATCTTGGCCATCTCTGCCTGCTCGGCGGATCCGGGGATGCCGAGCTTGACCTCCTTGCCCTTGTAGGCGATGGAGGCTCCATCCTCCTTGGCGGCGGTGAGGCGCGTCTGGATGTAGCCGAACGCGACGACGTTGGCGCGGATGTTGTAGGGTCCCCACTCGCGGGCGAGCGTCTTGGTCATGCCCAGGAGGCCCGACTTGGCGGTCGAGTAGTTGATCTGGCCGGCCGACCCGTGCGTGCCCGAGACCGAGGACACGTTGATGATGGCGCGCGGGCGCGGCTCGCCCAGCTCGTCCATCTCCGCGATCGCCGCGCCGCGCATGTGCGGCGCCGCCTCGCGGATGAGGCGGAAGGGCGCCAGGCAGTGCACCTGGAACATCGTCTCGAACTGGTCGTCGGGCATCTTGTGCACCACGCCGTCCCACGTGAACCCGGCGTTGTTCACCAGGATGTGCAGAGCCTTGAACGCGGAGATGGTCGCGTCCACCACCTTCTTGGGGAAGGCGGGGTCGGTCACGTCCCCGGCGACCGCGATGGCCTCACCCCCGGCCTTCTTGATCTCCTCCGCCACGGCATCCGCCTTGGCGCCGTCCAGGTCCGAAACCGTCACCTTGCAGCCGTGCTGCGCAAAGAGCAGAGCAGCGGCGCGACCGATGCCCTGGCCAGATCCGGTGATGATCGCAACCTGCGGAACGAAAAGGGAGGGGGAGTGGGAGGATAAGGGACGTGGGGGAAGGGAGAGAAGAAGACAGCGCACGAGAAAAGCCACCCCCCCTCTCCCTCCCTCTCCCCCCCTCACCCTCGCCACGCAGCATCAGGCGATCTGGGGGTCGTCCTGGCTGTCCGCGTCCTCTGTGCGCCCAGGCAGGGTCCCGCGTCCAGGTCGGCAATCGCACGCATCATCCGCTCACCCCACGCTTTTGTGTGACCGCACGGCACGCCCGCCAGACCCCCTCTGACGAGGAGGGCATCACGCGTACCCCGCGTACCCCGCGCATCCCGCGCATCCAAACCCCGCCCCGACCTCGCCCCCGACCACCGCCGCCCGCCCATCGTCTCCCCCCGTCCCTCCCCCTCTCCTCCCCGCCCTCCTCGCCTCCCCTCGTCTCCCTTCGCCGGGTCGCGGCGCCGAGACCTCGCGACTCTCGGGCCTCGCGGGGACGCGCGGCCCGACCCCCGCGCAACGGCGTCCCCGCGCGTCCCGACCCCCGCGCAACGGCGTCCCCGCGCGTCCCGACCCCCGCGCCGTTGTCGCGCACCTGTCCCTTGAGCAGCTTGCCGGGCTCAAAGTCAAAGGCGGCGCCCGAGCACGCCTGCTGCACGAGGCCCTCGGGGGAGAGCGCGTCGGAGGGCGCGAGCTGCTCCGACAGCACCGCGATGCGCTGGTGGGCGCGCGACATGATCGCAGGAGCGCGGGGACGCAAACGGGCGACGGAGCGAAAACGGTCGAAACGCGGCGAACGATGCGGTCGGGGACGCGTCGGCGCCCGGAAAAGAGCGCCGCGATCGCGCGCGCCCCGCTGGCACTTGCCAAAGCGGCGCGCGCGCGGAGCGCCCACGCGGACCACTCGGAACGGGAGGGGGAGGGGGCTCACAAATCGTGGCGGGAAGCCGGTCGCTGGCTCTCCGGCGCCCGCGGGTGCTTGCCACCTGCGCGGCGGCGACCAAGGGAGGCATCGGAGCGCCCCCCCGCATGGATCCACGCGTCGCCCGCGCGATCAGCCCCTGGACGGCCGGGTCGTGACGCAAGAGCGACGTGCCCAAGCGGCCGCGCCGCGCGGGGCCAAGGGGAGAAGCGGAGCGCTCGTCCCGCCCGAACCGGCACGCGCGACGCGCCGCCCCGCGCCGCGCGCGGGGCGGACTCCTTCGCTCCCACCCACGCGCCCACCCCCTTTCCCCCGTTCGTACCGGTCGACTTGTGCGACCATTGCACGCCTGTGGGCGTCGCAGATGCTCGCATTCCCCCCCCCGGCCGGCCGGCCGCGCGCCTCCGCACGACCAAGGGGTTAGGGGTCGGGAACGCTGCGGTCGGATTCGTCCCCGCCGCCCTCGCGCGCGGGGCAAAGGTCCAAGCGGCCGCTTTGCACGGGCGATCTGCGCGCCGGCATTCGGCATCGACCCTCGCGGAGCAGAGCGGACGGCGCGAAAAGGCCGCGGGCCGCGCGCGCGGGGGAAAACGGGCGGAGCGGCTCGTCGCGCTGCGCAGCGGATCTCGAGATCTCGGCGAGGGGAGGACAGATCGCCGCTCGTTCGCGCTGTTCCCCCCCCCCCCCCTCGCTTTTCGCCGCGCGTCGTCGGTCGGGTGTGTCGTTGACACGCGCTTCGCGCGACGGCGGGCGGCGCGATCAAAGAAGTCAGAGTCGGGCGGGCGAGAGCGCCGAAGCAAAGCAAAGGTGTGGGGGCGGGGGGAGGGAGAGGCGAGAAGGGGGAAAGCGAGTGCACAGAGAGGCGTTGCGGAAAGGGCGGGGCAACGGGCCGAGAAAATGAGGAGTGCGGAAGGCGGCGGAGGGGTTTTGAAAAGCTCTCGGACGCGCTGGGAGGTCGGAGCGGGCTGTGGAAGCGCAGGGGCGGCGGCGGACGCCGAGGGGAGGAGGGGTCGAGACGGGCGGCGGTTGGACGTCGAGGGGAGGGGGGCTGGGATGGGCCCCCGTGGCTGGCCGGCGACGAGCGGAGCACGGCTTCCGAGCCGCCCGAACGCCTCCCGCAAGCCCGGCAAAAAGTCTCCCTGACGACGCTGCCGAGCGTCCGCCTTCGTCGCTGCCCTCTAGTGGGTGAGGAAAAAGTCGTCACCGTCGAGCATGAGGACGCCCTGCTCCTCGAGCCTCGCGAGCTCGGCCCGGACGTCGGCGACGTCGGCGGCGCCCTGCCCGTCGTCCGCGAGCGCCGCGAGCACGCCCGTGAGCGAGGCTGCGTCCGGCGCCTCCTCGGCCAGCCTTCGCACCGCGGCCGACACGCGTCCGCGCAGCACCACGTCGGCCGGGCCCGAGACGTGCTCCGAGCCCAGCGACGAGCCGCCCGCACCAGAGGGCCCCGCCGCGCCGGCCCCGCGGCGCCCAGAGGCCGTGGCGTCGTCCTGCGAGTCGAACGCGTTCGTCGGGAGCGACCCCAGCGAGGGCGGAGCGGTCAGCGAGGCGTCCGCGGCGCCGGACGCCGAGCCGATCAGGGTGGCCGCGGGCGCGACCGAGGAAGGCGCCTCCGGCGAGAAGGCGGCGCCCGAGCCTCGCCTCCCGGCCGCGCGGGTGCCCGGCCTGTTTCCAGCGCGCGGCGTGGCGCCGACGACCTCGGCCTCTTCCTCCTCCTCGTCGTCCTCGTCCATGGCGTCGTCGTCGTCCTCGTCGCCCTTGCCCCTGGGCCGCTTGGCGCCCCTAGCTCCGTCGGCGGCTCCCGCGCCGGCGACGAGGCCGTCGGCGTCGTCGCACGAGTCGGCGGCGAGGCAGCGTTCGAGGAGCTGGATGGCGTAGCGTGCGTCTTGGAGTTCGACGCGCGGCGAGAGGCGCAGCTTGGCGTGCGCCGAGGCGAGTCGGATCATCGTCTCGAGCGATCGGACCGTCACGGGCAGCGCGCGCGCCTGGGGCGAGGAGCGCAGCTCTGCGTACGTGGTTGCGATTTCCTCCGAGGCTTCGCGCGTGAGCTCCGGGGCGGCGAAGCGCGCCTTGGCAAAGGCGATGTACTTTTTCAAAAAGGCCTGGGTGAGCGGCTCGGGGCGGCCCGGCACGCGCGGGCCGTACAGCCTGGCGTCGTAGCGGACGCGCACGCGCGTGGCCTTGCGTCTGCGTCTGCGGTGTGCGGCGGAGGTCGAGGTGGTGGCGTCGAGCGACGAGGGCGCGCCCGAGGCGGAGGAGGTTCCTCCTCGGGCTCCTCTGGCCGTCCCCGTGGCCTCGTCTTCGTCAGAGTAGTCGTCCGAGTCGCTGTTTCCCGCCTCTGCGCGGTTTTCGTCCTCGTCTTCGTCTTCGTCGTCCTCGTCGAGGGCGTCGTCTTCCTCGTCGTCTCTGTTCCCCTGGGTGCCGTCGTCGCCCGGCCTGCGCCAGCGGTGCTGTCCCAGCACGTGCTCGGCGATGTTCCTGTCGGCCCTGGGGTCTCTCGAGTCGAGGACGACGAAGAGGAGGTCAAATCGGGAGAGGAGCGAGTCCGGGAGGCCGACGTTGCGCGTGACGGAGATGGCTCGGTCGTACGAGCCGTAGACGGGGTTTGCGGCGGCGACGACCGAGCAGCGGGCGTGGAGCGTGGCCATGATGCCCGCCTTGGCGATCGAGACCGTCTGCTGCTCCATGACTTCGTGGATGGCGGCTCGGTCTCCGTCGGACATCTTGTCGAATTCGTCGATGGCGACGAGGCCTCGGTCGGCGAGGACCGTGGCGCCCGCCTCGAGGCGGCGCTCTCCCGTCTCCTGGTCGACCACCACGGCGGCCGTGAGGCCGACGCCCGACGAGCCGCGGCCGGTGGTCGAGACGCCGAGCGGCGCGGCCGCGAGCGTCGCGCGCAGCAGCTGCGACTTTGCGGTTCCCGGGTCGCCCACCAGGAGGACGTTGATGTCGCCGCGCAGGTGCGCGCCGTTGGGCAGCGTGCGCTCGCGCCCGCCCGCGAGCGCCAGCACGAGCGCGCGCTTGGCCCAGGCGTGCCCGTGGATCGAGGGCGCCAGGCTCGCGGCCAGCTGCTCGACCACGTCCGGCTGGCGGCCCAGCGCCACGATGTGGTCGTAGTCCAGGGGGGAGAGCGGCGAGGCGCAGGGAATCGACGGGGCCGAGGCGTCCGCGGCCCCGCCCCCGAGCGCCTGCTCGCCGCCGCCGCCCATGGGCCGGACGCTGCAGGCCGCGAGGGCCGCGCGGAAGATGCCCGAGGCGGCGCCGTTGCCGGCCGAGGGCGCGCGCGCCGCGTAGGCTCCGGAGATGCGCACGCGGTCGCCGGGCTTGCAGACGTCGCGGAGGTCGCCTTCGAGCACCACCTCGACGCTGCGCGGCAGCTGTCCCGGCGGGGCGCGCTCGGGCGGCTCCTGCAGCGAGATGGTCTGCCGGTCCACGTAGCGCGAGAGGCCGTGCTGCGAGACCAGCCGACGGCCCTCGGCGTCGCGCGTCGGGTAGACGGTCGTCGCCGTCGCCACCGGGCCCGACGCCGACGCGTCGCCGCCCCACAGGTCGTCGGGATAGTCGCGCGACGAGACCGCGTCCGTCTCGGGACACCAGTGCACCGAGCGCAGCAGACGCGGACGCACCAGAGACACGCGAGTCACCACCCCAGACACCTCCACCAGACGACCCAAAAAGGAGCTCGTCAGCTCGCGAGGACCGACCGCGCGCGCGCCAAACTCGCCCGCAAAACCCACGCGGGGACGAAAACCCTCCGACACAACCTTGGGGTGCAGACGAGAGACCAGCTCCGACAGAGCGTCCTCGCACCCGGGAACCGCGTCCGCGGGGTCGTCCAACACCAGACGGTGCAGCTCGGGAGACGAGTCCGCAATGTCTAGAAAGAAAGAATAAAGGAAAAGAAAAAAGGAAAAACGCGGGGAAGAGGAGAGGAAGGGGGGGAGGACGTGAGCGAACGCGACGCCGAAAAGAAAAAGGCGCCAGCGCGGGGGAGGCGCCCCTCGCCCCAAAGAGGTGAGACGCGCCTTTCCTCCCCAAAAGACGAGACGCCCCTCGCCTCGAAGAGGAGAGATATCCCTTCTCTCCCGTCCCAAAAGACGAGAGGCCCCTCCGTCCCTTCCCCCGCGCCTCGCCCGAGCTCGGGGCGGGAAGCTCCGCTGCCCTGCTCGCCCCCCCCCCCGCCCCACATTCAAACCCCACGGGGCTCTCTTTCGATCCAGCTCGCCTCTCCCATCCGCTCTCTCCCGCCTCCTTTTCCCCTTCCCTTGCCCGCTTCCCTTCGTCTCCTCCTCTTCCTCCTGCTTCCTCCTTGCTTCTTCTCCGCTCCGCGCCCTTCCTCGTCCCCCGTTCAAACCGCACCATCGAGATCGACGATCAGGCGGAACGACTGGGTCTCGGGGTAGACCTTGGCCAGCGCGTTCACGCGCGAGACGTACTTGCCCTCGGCGCCGCCGCGCGTCGCCGAAGGGTCAAGAAACTCGGCAAACTCGCGCTGCGCCTGCGCGCGGAGCTCCGAAGTCACAGAGTCCATGGTCGCGACGAGGGACGAGGGGCAGGGCGCGACCGCGCGGGCCCGATGGACGCGGGGGAGACCCGACCGACGACGCAGACAGACGACCGCGACGCGCGCCGGCTACGCGACGCCAGCGACCGAACGATCGCGAGGCGAGCTCGAGAAGCGCGAGAAGGCCGAGCGAAGACGCGAGAGCGGAGACCGCGGACGCCGCGATCGAGAGGGCGCGCGCGGACCGGGGCGCCGGCGCGATTTGAATCGACCGTTGGCGCGCGGGGCGCGGGGCGAGCGCGGGAGAGAGAAAAGGCAGGGGGAGGGAAAGAGGGGAGGGGGGGGAGAGGAGGGAAGCGGGAGAGAGAGAGCGCGACGCGGGCGGGTGGGCGGAGCACGGAGCACGGGGGGGGGCGTCGGCGCGACGGCGCACGAAAGAGGGTGCGGACGCAAACCCGAGCGCGGGCGATGCGAAAGGCGTGCGGTTCGATCTGCCTCTCGTCGCCTTTTGCGATTTGCATCGCGATGCCAGAGCGCGAGCGTCGCGCTTTTTCGGCGGCGCTTTTCGCCCTGCCGGCACCGCCCCTCCCCACCCGCTTTGGCGCCGCTCCCCGCAGCCCAGGGCTCCCCGCCGCCCGGGCCCTCCCCTTTCCCCCTCCCCACCCCCCACGTCTCTTGCCCGCCCGCCCACCCCACCTTCCTCCCCTCCCTCCCCTCCTGCTCGGCCGCCGCGGCGCGCCCTGGCCCCGCTCCCGGCTCGGCCCGGCCCCGACCGCGCGCGTCGTCGGCTCGGGCGGCCGCGCCCCCGGCGGCTCTCGCCGCCGCGCGCGCGCGCGCGCAAGGGCGTCCGCGGATCCCCGTCCTGCCCCTTTTTTATTTTTTCGCGTCCGCTCTGCGCGAACGCCCCTCCCCGTCGGCGCTCGCGCCCGATCGTTCCTTCCGCCGGCCCGCCCCGAGATGCTGCGCTCCTGCCTCGGCGCCGCGGCGCGCGCGCTGTCTGGCGCCCGCGCCGGCGTCGCGGACGCGGCGCCGCTCCAGGCCCGCTGCATCTCGAGCACGGCCGTGGCGGCTCGCCAGCTCTACCCCCCGCTCCGCCCCGAGCGGCCCGAGGACGGTGCGTTCCGCGCGAGGGGCGGGAGGAGCGGAGGGGGCCGAGGGGCGTGGGGGGTGGGAGGGGGTCGCCGCCGCCGGCGCGCGGAGGGAGAAGAGCGGTGAGGGGGAGGGGGGGGGGCGAGGTTGCGATTTTTTCGATGTGACGTTTCCCTCCCTTTCCCCCCCCTTTCTCGTGCAGCTCCGATGCGTCCTCCGCAGCCGGATCTGGTGGACCGGTACCTTTCTCCGGACCTTCTCCCCCGCCGCGAGCGCGTTCAGCTGACGATCCGCCAGACTGCGAGCGAGTTTGCTCGCTTTCCCGGCGACGTGGGTTCGTCCGAGGTGCAGATCGCGTGCCTGACGCAGCGCATCTTCCACCTGGCCGAGCACCTCAAGGAGCACCGCAAGGACGTGGCCTGCCGCCGGGGTCTCCAGAAGCTGCTGTCGAGGCGCAAGGCGCTCCTCAAGTACCTCCGCCGCAAGGACTTTGACGCCTACGCCATGGTCATCTCCAGGCTTGGACTCAAGGACAACTACGGACCCACCGACCGGTTCTCCGTCAGGTACCGCCCGGCCGTCCGCGAAGACAGGGAAACCACCCAGAACTGAGGTGGGAGGGGGGGGAATCGAGGAGGGACGGAGGAACGCGGAGGAGGGGAGTGGAAGGCGGGCGGGAGTCTAGATCCGTGCTCTTCAAGGGGCGAAACGGGGGAGGAATGGACAGGGGAACTGGAGGAATGGGAGGAGCCCACAAGGTGTTGCCCGGAGGAGCGGAGGCCACTCGGGGCGTAGAGGGAGGGCAGGAGGGAGGGAGGGGGAGGGAGGCAGGCGCGGGGAGAATGGTGAGGGAGGGTGTCGACCGCGGTGGGGGAGAGCCGCCGCCCATGGGGGGGGGGGGAGAGGGCTCTCTGTGAGCGGCCTCTCCCTCGGTGGGAATCGCCCCCCCCCCCTCCCCTTGCGATGCTCCTCCCGGCCCGCTCCTTGCCCGCGGACCGTCGGTGGTGCGGGGTCTCCCCTCCGCCGCTGTGCACCCCTCGCGCTCGCGCGCGCTTTGTGCCGGTGCGTTTTGTAAGCAGCCGGAACCGGAATGCCCCTCGGGAGCGGGCGAGAGAGCCGCGGAGGAAGGACGCAACGCGTACGCTTGGGATTACAGGGAGGGGTGGAAGGGAAGGAGAGAGCAAAAGCCGACGGGCAGAGCGCCAGCAGCGACGAAAAGCAAAGGGAGAGGGCCGGAACGAGGGGTGGAAAAGGCAACGGAGGGGAGGGAAGCGAACGGGACGGTCGCGGCGGCCGCAAGGGTGGGCGGGCTGTGGAGAAAAGGAAGACAGCGAGAGGGAGGTGGAGGGACAGAGCCTGGACGGACCAGGCAGACCGGGGGGGGGGTGAAAACGCGTGGTCTCCTTGTCGGCGTTCGAGCGGTCGTTGGGGACGCTCGGGGCGCGAAAAGGGAACGTTCCAGAAACGGGCGACGAGCGTTCAACGCTCCGAGGCCGAGCCGAGGGGGGGGAGAGGCGAGAAGGGAAGAGCGCGGAGAGGAGGGACGGGGGCGAGGGGGGCGGAGCGCGGAGAGGAGGGACGGGGGCGAGGGGGGCGGAGCGCGGAGAGGAGGGACGGGGGCGAGGGGGGCGGAGCGCGGAGAGGAGGAACGGGGGGCGAAGCCGGGAAAACGCAGAGCGAGGCAGAGGCCGGGGAGACGAGGGAGACGGCGAAGAAGGGGGGCGACTGTCGGAAGAGGGGCGTTGACGAGGGAACGCTGGAAACGGAAGAGGGAGGAGGGCGGGTTGAAACGCGCAAGGGGGAGAAAATGACGAAAAAAAGAGCGGAAAAGGGCGAAAAAAAGCCACGTCATCTCCTCACGTCTCCCTTCGCGCGACGACCTGCAGGAGCTTCGACGCGACGGTTCCGAGCGCCTCCGCCGGGATCCAGAGGTCGACGGCTCCGGGCGCGCGTTTCACTTCGACGTGCAGCGCCTCGGCGAGTGCCGCCCGCGCGACGGCCGGGGGCAGCAGCGTCGCGGCCAGCGTCCGGGCCGCCGCCTGCGTGCCGCCCGCGCCCACCTCGCCCGCCTGTGGGTGCGCGAGGTGCCCGGCCTTTGGGCGCGTGCGCAGCGAGGCGCGCAGCCGGAGCCGCAGGCCCGCCGCGCCGCACAGGAAGAGGTCGAGCTGCGCGGCGCGCCCACCGCCCGCCACGAGCACCGAGAGGTCGTACGGCGACCGCCGCGGGCGCGCGCCGGGCCACAGGCCGGAGCGCAGCGCCGGAGGACGGTGCGAGAGCGTCGAGGGACCGCTCAGCATCGGCAGCGACGGCGAGGACAGGCGGCTCGGAAGCGGGGGAGCGGGAGGCGCGCTGGGCGGGCCCGCGGAGCCGGCCCCGACCCCACGCGGGAGGGGGCTAGCCGCCGAGGCGGAGGGCGGGCTGCCAAAGGCGGTGGACGCCAGCGCCGCCGCGGAACCGCCCCTGCCCGTCAGACCGGCGGCGCTGCCCGGGCGCGTCGCGCCGCCGGCGCCCGAAGGCGCGTCGGCCGCGGCTCCCGCGCCGCCGTCGCCGCCGTCGGCCCCGTCGGCGGCGGCGTCGGGGTCGACCCAGCCTGCGGAAGCGTCCAGAAGGCGCACGCTCCTCGGGAAGAGGCCCGCGGCGCGCACGACGGCGGGGTCTAGGAGGTCGCGCCAGACGAGCGCGGCCAGCGGCGCGGCGACCGCCAGCGCGTCGAGCGCCGCGGCCTCGCGTCCCGCCTCGAGAGCCGAGGCGATTGCCGAGAGCGTCGGGGCCGGCAGCGGCGGAGAGGACGACACCGTGCAGCGGGGGAGCGCGGGACGCGACTGCGGCGTTTTGCGGGCCGCAGGGGAGGAAATGGGGGCCGAGGCGTCGACCCCTTGGGCCGCCCGCCGCTCCGCCGCGCCCTGCCACGTGACAGCCACCAGGACGCGGGGCCGAGTGCCGGCCGGGGAGGAGGACGGGGATGCGGGGGCGGGAGCGGGAGCGTGAGTGGGAGCCGGGGCGGAAGCGGCCGCGGGCGTCGCTTCTGGTCCTCCAGCGGCGCTTCCGTTCGGGGTCGCCGGCGACGCGCGATCGACGCCGCCGTCGCCCCCGGCGCCCGGCCCTTTGCGGTTGGTGTCGCCGTTCTCGTCGCCCGCGGCGTCGCCACCCTTTTCCCCCGCGCGCCCGGCACCACCGGCCCCGGCCGCGACGGGCTCGACGACGAGCCGGAGCGTCGCGGGAGAGAACGAGGGCACAAGCCGCACCACGCTCTCGCCCGGGACGCGCCACGCCGGCAGCAAAGGGACAGCGGCCGGGGAGACGGGGGAGGCCGGGGCGGCGGGGGTGGAGGCGTCGGCCTTTGCCTCCGCCGCCGCCGCCGCCTGCACCCCATCCCCCCCGTCGCCCAGCAGGGGCCTGGCGATGCGCATGGCGGCAAGGATGCGTGCGCGACAGGCGGCGAGCCGCGAGACGGCGAGCGCGTCTCGGACCGCGTCCGCGACCGAGTCGCCCCGCTCCAGCGAGTACCACATCGCGACCCCGAAAGGAGGCGCAGACGCACCGGGCGAGGCCGCCCCGGGCGACGACGACGCCGGAAGGGCGCGCCCCCGGCGGGAGGCCGTCCGTGGGTCGGCCGCAAAGAGGAGCGAGGCCCCGCGCGCGAGCAGGCCGCGGGACGAGAGCGGCAGCGACCAGCCCGGGCGGGGAGGGGCGAGGGAAGACGCGGGGTCCTCTTCGGCTCCGTCCCCGTCCTCTCGGCGACCGGAGGGTCCGGGGCCGTCCCAGCTCCAGAGCCGGGCGAGTGCGGGGCTCTCCAGCACCAGACAAAACCACCGAGGCGCATACGACGGAACGGCGGAGGCAGAGGCAACGGAGGCGGCGGAGGATGCGACGGGGGCAGGGGCAACGGAGGCGGCAGAGGCAACGACGGGGGCAGGGGCAACGGAGGCGGCAGAGGCGACGACGCCGTCCTCGCCCTCGCAATCCGGAGCCTCGAGCTCGAAGCGGCAGCCACCGGGGGGAAAGGCGCGGGAGGCGAGGGGTCGCGCGCCGCTAGGGGCGACCGCGCGGCCCTCCAGAGCTTCCCAGCCAAAGCCCTCTTCTCCCTCCGCCTGCTCCTCCCACGCGCCCTTGACGGCGGCGCCGTACTTTTCCACCGTCCGCAGCACGGGCAGCGAAGCCATCCGCAGCGTTCGAGCAAAGCATCCGGCGGGCGCGGGGGCGGCGGCGGGGTCGGAGGCGACCCGGTCCGCGTCGGCCCTTCCGCCCGCCCCCTCTGCGCCTCCTGCGGCCTCCCTCCACTCGAGCGCGGCGGCGCACGGCATGCCGATCCGAGACAGCTGTCCCTCGAGCTGCCGCCACGCGGCCTCGCGCGCCGCCCAGCGCGCCACGCGCCGCCAGGGGAAGGAACGCGAGCGAGCGCCGCGAGGGGGCGCGGAGGTGAGCGGGGACGGGGCGGAGGAAAGCGAGGGCGAGGCTGAGGGGGCGCGGGCGGAGGGGGCGGGGGCGGATCCGTTGCCTCTTTCGTCCACCCAGTCGTCTTCTCCCTCCCTGGGGCGCTTGCCTCCGCGCGACGCGCTGCCTCCAGAGGCCTGGGCGCTCCGCGCGCCCGCGGCCGACCCGACGCCGTCCAGCCCCCGCGCGGCGCGCCCGACGGCAGCCTTGGCGGGGACGGCGCCGAGCACGCGCCGCGGGACGCCGTCGGCTCCGGCCTCGGAGAAGACGACGAGGACCTTGGCTTTCCCGCCACGCGAGACGAAGAGCACGTGCGCCAGGACGCTTCCCGACCGCCCCGCTTCGGGGAGGCCGGGGGGGGGGCGCGCGACCGTCGGCACGCGCAGCGAGTAGGCCGCCAGAGGGGCCGGGATCTCCGGAGGAAGCGCGGAGACGGAAGAGGAAGCATGGGAGGTGCGAGAGGAGAGCAGTGCCTCGGTCGCCCCGGTCGCGCCGACCGTCCCGTTCGCTCCGTTGGTCCCGCTGGCCCCCTCCGTCCCAGCCCCCCTCGCTGCGTCTGCCTCGGCGTCCACGTCCATGGCCTCGGCAGCCGCGCCCTTGGCGCGCGCCGCCGCACCCCGGCGGGCCACCAGCCACGGCAGCCTGCCCCGCTCGACGGCGGCGCGCACCACGGCGAGCGGGAGCGACGCGAACGCCTGGCGGGCGGGCGCCGGCCTCGCGGCGGCGGCGACCGGGTCCCCGCCCGCCTCGGCGGCCCAGGCCTGCAGCGCCGCGCGGCTGGCTGCGCGCCACGCGCCCGCGGCCACGCGGTCCGCGGACGCTGACGCGAGCGCGGCCGAGACCAGCGCGGCGGCGCGCGCGCACGCGCGGGCGAGCGACGAGGACGGGGGAGCGGCCGCGATGCCGAGAGGGGGGCGGGGAGGAAAGGTCGGGGCGGGCGACTCCTTTTTTGGAGCGCCTCCGTCAACATCCGCGTCCTCCATCGCAGCATCCAAAGCCGAGGAAGCGCCGTCGGACCCAGCGGCTCCGTCGGCCCCCGCCCCCCGGCGGGCCGCGCCCCCGGCGTCCCCGCCCTCGCTCTCGTCCCCGCCCGGGTCCCCGCCCCGGTCCCCGCTTGTGTCCCCGCCCGCGAAGGCTCTCTTCAGGAAGAGGTCGATGGTGCGCAGCGAAGCCGCGAGGCCGCCCAGCGAAGGCGCCGGAAGCGGCAGCGCAGGGACCGGGGGGGAGGAGCACGAGGACGAGGAGAGCGAGGAGGAGCCGGCTCGGAGCGCGTCCGGCCCAGCGTCGGCGGCGTCGACGGCGGCGGCGTTCCTCCGCGGCGGCTCCGCGTCCCTCGGAGCCCTCTCCTCCGGTCGCAGAAAGAGCGTTCCGGTGGCCGGGTCGACGCGCAGCGAGAGCAGCGGCGCGCCTCGGCAGGTCAGCGTCGCGCGAGGCGGGACCAGCCGGGTCGAGGCGCCCGCGTCCTGCCGATCGCGCCCGCCCTCTGGCGGCTCTTCGTCCTCGGCGAGCTCGATGCCCCCGCCCGGAGGCAGGAGGCCGCGGCAGGCAGCCGCGACGCCGGCAAGCCGGGCCCTGGCCAGCCGGGCCGCCGACTCGGAGAGCAGCGCGGGGAACGTCGCCGTGGCGGGCGAGAGCGCGAGCTGCGTCGGAGACCGCGACCCGGGGACCGTCAGCGTCGCCCGGATGCCGTACGCGAGACAAGAGGGGGGCGAGCGGGAGAGGGAAGCGGAGGCCGTGGAGAGCGGGTCGTCGAGCGAGGACGGGGCGGCGTCCGGCGCCTCGCGGTCGCTCGACTCGGCGACGCCGCTCGAGACAGCCGCCCCCCTGCTGCCCTTGTCCCCTTTGCTTCCCTTGTCGCGTTCCCCTCCCTGTTCCTGTTCTCCCCCCTCGAGCGCGAGCCTCAGCACGCCTCCGAGCGGTCCCCAGAGCCTCGCCTCGAGGCCCTTGCCCTCTGCCGCCTTGTCGACGACCAGGGGCGTTTCCCCTCCTCCCCAGCGGCTCCCGGCCGCGGCAGCCCGGGCCCCGGGGAGCAGCGCCGAGTAGAGCAGGAGGCGCGAGGCCACGCGGCCCAACAGGGAAGCCATGACGGCCAGAGGGCCGTGCAAAAGCGTGGACGCGGAAGCGGGCAACGAAGCGGAGGGAGCGGGAGCGGGGGCGGCAGGGGCGGCCGCGGAGGCGGCGGGGGCGGCAGGGGCGGCCGCGGTGGCGGCAGGGGCTGCGGAGGCGGAGGCGGCAGGGGCGGCCGCGGAGGCGGCAGGGGCTGCGGGGGCTGCGGAGGCGCCGGTTCCGGCCTCCCCTGTTTCTCCCTTGGCGACCGCGTCGCCGTCCGCTCCCTGCTCGTCGCCCTGCTCGTCGCCTTGGATGGCGTCGGCGAGCACTCCCTTGGCTTCGAGGAGCGCCAAGTCGGCCGCGATCCACATGCGCCTCTCGAGCTCGGCGAGCAGGGCCGCCTCGGCCCCCGGCGGGAGCGCGCCGCACGCGTCCGCGCGCCCGGGCAGCAGCGCGAACGAGAGCACGCGCCACCTCCACAGAGACGGACGCACCAGCGACGTTTGCGTCGGAAACGGAAGCGAGGCGGACGCGTCGGCGGCCGGAGCGGCGGCCGCCTCGCCGGCGGCGCCGGCCCGCTCCCCCTCCTCTCGCCCTTCCCCGTTCTCCTTCTCTCGCTCCTTGCTCTTGTCGAGAACGCCCCATTGCGCGAGGGTGACGTCCTCTCCGGGGGCGGGGACGAGCGAGAGCTCGGCCTGCCAGTAGCCCCGGCGGCACTCGAGGACGACGGCCCCGTCCCGCACCGCGCGCGCGCGCGCGTCCGGCGGGAGCCCGCGGGACGCGGACGACAGCTTGCGCCGCAGGGCGTGTTCCAAGGCGCGCAGCGAAAAGGGAGACGAGGAGCGGAGGCCCGGGCGCGCCCCGGCCGGGGGGAAGAGCCGGGGGGCGAGGGGAGCGGGGGCGGGGCCGTTCGCCGAGGACTCGGCGGGCTCCCCTTTGACGACGACGGCGGTCGGAGAGACCCCAGAGACGGGAGAAAGAGCGGAGAGGGCGGCGGCCTGGTACGCCGAGTGCCCGTCGGGGATGGAGCTTCCATCGAGCGCCCTTTGCCCGTTGGGCACCGTCTCCTCGTCGGGCATCGCGCGCTCGCCGGACGCCACCCCGTCGTCGGCCGTCCAGCCTTCCGCTTTGATGTGCACCGGCGCGACGCCGCCCTTCTTTCCAGCGGTGGCATTGACGGCGTCGGCGGCACCAGCGGTATCGGCGGAAGCGGAAGGAACCTCGCCGGCCTGGCCGGCTTCGTCCTTTGGCTTGCTCCCAATCTCCCCCGCCTTTGCGCCGCCTCCGCTTGCCGGCCGCGCGGTCTGCGTCTCCTGCGTCCGCCGCGCCTCCTCCCGTGCGTCATCATCTTCTTTGTCTTCCCCCTCCTCCTCCTCCTTATCCCCCTCCTCCTCCTCCTTATCCTCCTCCTCCTCC
>PGFX01000546.1:0-17898 GCA_003612995.1 Prototheca bovis | reverse complement strand
GGGGGGGGGGGGGGGGGGGGGGGGGGGGGGGGGGGGAGAAGAACAGTGAAATAAGGGGAAAGAGTGGAAAGGCGAGGCAAGGCGGACAAAGGGCGACGAGAGGAGAGAGAAGGAGAGAGAGAGGAGGAGAGAAAGGAGAGAGGCCGGCGGAACGTCCGCGCGCGCGACGCGGCGGACGCCGAGGCCGGCGACGAATCCCGAGGCTGCGGACGAAACGGCCGGTGCTGCACAGCGCGGGGAACGCCTGGCGATGCCGCGAAGAGAGGCGGCGCGAGGAACAGCGCGGGACGAAAAACGCGGCGCGAGGGGCGAGGGGCGATGTGGGAAAGGAGGAGCGGCGTTCGCTGGGGCGCACGCCGACTCGAGCGGGGCCGGCGACGCCGCGGCTCGCGCCTGCCCGGCCGGCGAGGCTCAGTCGAGCCTCGAGAAGGGCGTTTCTGGAGCATCGCCAAAGGCCTCGGCGTTGAGCTCCGGAAAAGCGTCGCACGAGGCGTCGGCGCCCTCGAGCGGGTCGAAGAGGCGGACCGTGCGCGCGTCGAGCCCCAGACGCGGCTCGGCGAGCGCCAGCAGCCAGACGTAGGGCTCAAAAAATGCCTCGGCGTCCGGCATCTCCTGCGCCGAGTAGCTCGCGGCCAGGCGCCAATCGGGACGCCTTGCGCCGCGCCGGCGGAACGTGTTCGCGGACAGCTCGCCGCCGGCCTTGACCAGGACCTCGGCCATGCGGTTGGCGTCGCCCGTGCCGCCGGCGCCCAGCGAGACGTCGGCGGCGCGGCGCGCCTCGGCCAGCAGCGCCTCGAGCCAGGCGGGCCCACCCGCGCTCGCGCCGGGGCCGCCCAGGGCCGTCTTCGCCAGCCTCGCGTACGCCCGCCCGCGAGTCGCCACGCGCATGCGATCGGCCTCGCGGACGACGGCGTACAGCAGGTTTGGGTTGGACACGCCCCCGTCTGCCAGCGCCCAGGCGATCGCATCCGAGAGGATCGCAGCCGAGGGAGCCAGCGGCGAGCTCGCCGACCCCGAGCCCAGGCGCAGCGCCGGGGGGCGCGTGACCAGGCCCCGAAGCCGCGGCGGCGAAGGCCCCGGCGTGGAGGCAGCGGCCGCCGGCGGGGCATCGGCCGAGGGCGCCGCGGCGGTGCCCTCGCCCTTCCCAGCACCGGCGGCGGCGCCCTCGCCCGACGGGCCCTTGGCTTCCGTCTGCTTGACCTCGGCGGTCGCGGTTGCGCCGGCGCTCGGGGTGCCGCCCGCCTCGGTCGCCTCGGGCTCGTCGGCGTAGCGACGCAGCAGCGCGGCGTGCAACGTCCCGATCCTCGCGGCTGTCTCGTACGAGAGCTTGGTCGCGACGGGCACGAGGTTGCCGAGCGCGCCCGCGACGGCCTCGAGCAGCGAGCCGTCGCCCGGCGAGCGCAGCGCGCAGGCCGCCGCCCGCGCCAAGCACCTGCAGAGCAGGTCGCCGGTGCTCGTGGCGTGCACGGGCAGCGCGTCCGAGGGTGCCAGCGCCTGCGGCAGCGGCGGCGGCAGCGGCTGGTGAGAGGGCGGGAGCGGCGGCAGCGGCGACGCCTGCGCGCCCGCGTGCTGCCGCGGGGAGGGCAGCGGGACCGAGGACGCGTGCGCAAACGCCGAGACCTGGGCGCCGTGCGAGCCGCGCGCGGTCCCCGGCTCGAGCGCGAACGCGCCGCCCTGCGCGAGCCTGGCGGCCATGGCGTCGTCCTTGAGCCGCCCCCGGGCGATGGCGGCCTCCCTGGGCGCCGGGGTCGCGAACAGCGCGGTGCACCAGGCGCGGTCCTTGGACAGCGCCAGGGCGATCGAAACCAGCACGTGTAGGTGCGGCGTGGGACGGAACCGCGCGGCTGTCCAGACGGCGCCCGAGAGCGGGGCGGCCAGCGTCTCGGGGTCGGAACGCACGAGGCAGTAGGAGCGAAAGGCGTGGCAGCGCAGCACGAGCGCGTACGCCAGCGCCGCCCCTGGGCGCGTCGAGAAGAGCGATCCCATCGCGCCGTAGAGCGTGCCGTAGCCGAACGCGACGCGCCCGAGCGGCGGCGGCGGCCTGCGCGGGGCGCGTGGCGTCCGAGGCGCCCGGGGCGACGGCGGCGGGCGCGACGAGGGCAGCGCAGCGGGGCGGCCGGGCCCGGGCGACGAAGCCGCCGGCCCAGAGCCGGAGGTCCCGCCCGCGGCCGCGCGAGGGCCCACAGACAGGCCACCGTCGACGCCCCCCGTCGTCGGTGCGCCGGAGCCAGAGGAAGGCGTAGCCTGGAGCGCGACGTCGCCGCCTCTCGCGGGACCTGCAGAGCGAGCGGCCGTCGGCTCCGGGTCTTGCGCGTCTCGAGACGCGCAATACGAAGACGCGGCGGGCCCTGGCGCTCCGGATGCATCTTCCGTGGCCGACACGGCGGACGCTGCGGCCGGCGGCACGAAGGAAAACGACGCCGCGTCGGCGGGGGGGGGCGCGGGCGGGGACCCGGCCCTCTCGACGGCGGAGGCACCGGCCTCTCGAGCGGCGGCAGAGAATGCGGCCGCCGACGCGCGGGAGAAGGTGGAAGCGGAAGAAGCGCTGGAAGGTGGGACCTGCGCACGGGTGCGGGCGTGGTGAGGCGGCAGTTCCGGGGTGCCGCCGTCCCCGCGAGCCGAGGGAGGCAGGGGTTCCGAGATGCCATCGCCTCTTCCGGGAGCCCCCTCGGCCTCGAGGAAAGCCGCATTCTCTGCAGGTCGGCTCCCGTCCTCGAATGGCCGATCTCCGGTCGAGGCCTCGCCGCCTCGTGCTCGGTTGGACTCCCCCTCGGTGCCCTCGTCGTCTTCGGTCTCGTCGCCCTCGAGCGCCTCGGTGGCTTCGCGCCAGGAGTCTTCGCCCGTGATGACGGAGATGAGCCTCGAGAAAAATCCCGGACGCTCCTTCTCGGCCTCTTCGTCGTCGCTCTGGTCGTCTTGGACGCGTTCAGCCTCGTCCCCGCTCGGCCCCTTGTCGCCCCCGCGACCGTCTGCAGCGCCTCGGGAGGCCTCTGGGGCGGGCGAGGGGGACGGGGAAAACCTCGACGGAGTGGCGGAGCGGTCCGCGTGGCCCTCGACCATGTGGTTGAAGGATAGCGACTCGGCGAGCTGCGGGTGCGCCGCGTCCGCGGCCGCGGCCGCGTCCGCGCGCGGCTGCAGGCCCTTGGAGGCTGCCAGGGCGTCCGAGGTGAGCACGTTCGGGACGCCGGTCGCACCGAGCGCGTTCGAGGGACGCCGGGAAAAGTGCGTCGGCGTCGGCGGCTCTTCCGAGCGCGCGCGGGAGCTGCCCTCGCGCTCCGGGAGGGGGACCGCCGCGCCGTCCGCCCGCGCGCCCGCGGGGGCGCTCCCCTCTTCGACCTCGTCGTCGCCCGCGAGAGGCAACGGTGGCGAGCCAAACCCACCCGCCGCGTAGTTGCCGCGAACGACTCTCTGGAAGCCGATCACCATGGCCTCCCAGTCCTCGTCCGTGTCGTCGTCGTCGGCGGCGTCGCCGTCGTCGTCCTCCTCCTCCTCAACGTCGCCGTCGGCCGCGCCTGCGCCGTCGCCCTCCCCTTCGCTGCCCCTCCCCTCCCGGGCGGCCTCGACCTCGGTGTCGCCGCCGAACGAGTCGGAACGACCTCCGCCGACGCCGTCGTCAAGGGTGGCGGCGTCGTCGGCGTCCTCGAGCTGGCGCAGCGCGATCGCGTAGGGGTTGCCGGGGCGGACGGACGACGTCGCGCGGTTGTGCAGCAGGCAGAGGCTGAGGATCGCGATGGCCGCGACCGGCGAGGCGCCCGAGGCAGCCCCACCGCCGGAGGGGGCGGCACCGCCCGCGGCAGCCGCGCTGGCGCGCCGCAGGACGGGAGCGCGGGGCGTGCCCGGCCCGACGCCCCTGGGCGTGCTGGGGATGCTGCCCCAGTCCGACCAGGAGGCCCCGACCGCGCGCGACGCGGCGCGGCCCTCGGAGCGCTCGAACGACGCGAAGGGGGAGGTCGACGTGCGGTGCGCAAGGCGACCGCGCTCGGACTGCGCGGCGTCGGCGCGAGCAGGAGGCGGGCGCGCGGCCTGCGTCGCGAGCGCTGACCGCGAGCCCGGGCAGGGAGACGCGGCCGGGTGCGAGGTGGCCGCGAGCGCTGGGTCCGCGAGTCGGACCTGGGGGCGTGCGGCGGCCGTCGTCCCGTCGCCGGCGCGGTCGCCCTCGCGCTCCCCGCATCCAGCGGAGGGGTAGGGCTCGAGGTCGCCAAACTCGTCGAGGCCCGGTCCCGCGGCGGCAGAGGCCGAGGAGGCGGCAAAGGTCGGCGCGTGGCCACCGCCTCCGCCGCCTCCGCCGCCGAAGAGCCAGCCAGCGATGCCCGCTGTCGGCACGCGGAGCGCCGAGGAGGCGGCGCTGCGGACGACGTCGAAGGCGTCGCGCACGCCCCAGCCGCCCGGGCGCAGGAGCCCTGAGGGGGGCCTGGGCTCCTCGCACGCGAGCGAGAGGAGGCCGTCGACGAGGCCCGGGACGAGGTGCCTTCCGCGGGCGATCTCGTCCGCAAAGAGGTCTTCGCCGACGAGCGCCTTGTCGTCGATGGAGCCCAGACGGGTCGAGAGCAGGATGCAGAGGAGGTCGACCAGCTGCAGCGTGAGCCAGTAGTCGCCGGCCGTGTCTGCGAGCTGGCGCCTCGGCACGACGAGCGGCCCGGGCGCGCCACCGTGGGACGACGACGCGGTGCGGCCCAGCGCCTGGCCCAGCGCGCTGCCGACGATCGTGGTCGCGCCGCCCGCCCCTCCCGGCGCGACGACCGTGACGGTGCCGCCGGCCGAGGCGGCGACGATGCCGCCGCCGACCGGGGCCTGCGCAGCCGTGCCGCCCCCAGAGCCGAAGAAGAAGAAGCCCGAGGCCGTCGAGGCCGAGTCGAACGAGTGGCGCCGCGAGGCCATAGACTCGCAGCTCAGCGCCCTTCGGACGCCCTGCGGCGGCGTGGGCGAGAGCGCCTCGAGGACCGTCCAGGCGACCGCCCGCGGCAGCGGCGGCGAGGGCCGGCGCGGGCCGGGGCGGGAGCAGGCGTCAGACAGCGAGCGCGGCGTGCCGGTCGCGGAGGGGGCTCCGGAGGGAGGACCGTCCGCGCGGCGAAGCGTCGGCGTCACCGGGTAGGAGGGTGGGGGTGAGGGAGGAGAGGCGAGCGCGGCCGCCGAGGCCGAAGCGGGAGGCGCCGACGAGGAGGGCGCCGCAGAGGGCGGAGCGAGCGACGGCGACGGGACCGGTTCGGGAGGGGGCTGCGCCCCGGCGCCGGCCGAGCCCGGGGCGAGCTCGGCGTCATCGAGGCCCCCTTCGGCCCCGCCGAGGCGCCCCGCGGCGGCGGAGAGGTCGAACGCGGCCTGCGCTCCCTCCGGGCGAGAGCCGGCCCCATCGAGATGGGGCCCGGCGCTGCCGAGGCGGGGGCCGGCGCCGTCGAGGCGCGTGGCCGCATCGGCGCTGGCGTCGTCGTCGCAGGGCTCGATCAGCACGGCCGCCCATCCCTCTTCGGGCCAGCGAAAGGGATCGCGCGCGAGCGACTCGACGAGCTCGATCGAAGCCGGAGGGGGACTTTTGGGAGCCGGCCGCGGCTTGGGCTGGCCCTTGGCCGGCCGCGGACGAGGCAGGTCGGCGACCCACCGCAGGTCCGGACCCTCGAGCCGCTCGGACGCGCGGCGCAGCGCGGCGCACAACAGCGCGACCGCGTTGCCGGCCGACCCGTCGCGGCAGGTGGCGCCCGGCGCCAGGCGGGCGGCGGCAACTTCGCGGCACGTCAGCAGCGCCAGGCGCTGCAGGTTGAGCGTCGTCGGGCTGTGGGAGACTGCGCGGAGAAGAAGAAACAAGAATGACAAAAGAAGAGAGGGTGAGGACGCGGAGAGGGTCGGGGGTGCAGGGGAGCTCGCGAGGCCGGGGGGGAGGGAGGGGGGAGGGGGCGACGTGGGGGCAGGCGGACCGGGTCTGCGGGTGTGCCCCGGTCTCTTTGCGCGCCGGCAGCTACCCGCAGCGATGCAGCGGCGAGTCCCAACCTCGTCGCGACGAGTGCGTTCGAAGCGACCGCCGAGCTCGGAAAAGCTGTGCGACGAGGACCGCGGCGGCCACGTGCGCCCGCCGCGGGAAGCGCCCAAATACTCGGACCGGCCGCAGCGGTCGGGGCGGGTGTATTCCACGAAGCGGGAGGAAGGGGAAAGGGGGAGAGGGGAGGGCGCGCACCACGAGCTCTGGTATTTCGCGAGCTGGACGTCCCCGAGCAGCGAAGTCCGCTCCGCTAGGACGTAATGGCGGTGGTCGAGCACATTGCCGAGCGTGAAGGCCTGCAAGAACGCGCAAATCGGGTGAACGCGAGCGAAGGGAACGCCGGGGGAACGAGCCATCGCGCGCGCAGAGGGGGAGGGTGGGGGGGAGAGCGGGGTGCCCGGGGGGAGGGGGGCCCGGAGAGCGGCACCGCGGTGCGGGGGCGGAGGGCGGGGTGGACGCGGAGACAGTCGGACGGCAACGCCGAATCGGCAGCGCGCACCTGTGCGAGGGCGATGCACGATCGGATCCTGTCCTGATCGAGCAGACGGAAGGCGAGCTCGAGCTTGGGACAGACCGCTCGAATTGCCGTTCTCATTGCTCGCCGCTGGCGGTCGCTCCCCGCGCCCTCGGCCGCGCTGTGGGACGACGGCGCGGGCCTGGCGTTGCCAGCCGATTCGAACCCGACGCCATGGGGGTGCACGGCCCCACTCATGCGACGCGAGCGTTCGAGCCCTCGCCGGGGAGGTCGACGCGGCGGGAGGGCACCGAGGAGGGCGCCGGGCGAGAAGCTGTCTCGCACGCGAGAGACGCACGCGGAGCACCAGGGTCTGCCTTGGGCGCTCGCGATCGCGCGACGAGGTGTCTGGAACGCCGAGGGGCCGACTGGGTCCGCGAGCCTAGGACGCGCGCACTCGCAGGCGCGCGAGGAGCGGCCGCGCCGCGGCGTGGCGCGGCGCGGCGCGGGGCCCGTCCCGCGCCCTGGCCTCGCGCGCGCGCCGCGGCGCGCCGTGGCCGGCGCGCGATCGAGATCCCGAGCGGGGGCGCAGGACGCCCGGGTCGCCTCTGTCGTGGCGTTGTGTCGACCACACGCGCCGTGCGAGTCCCTCTGGACCGCCAAGGACGCCGGCGGCTGCGGTTCGCCGCGGCGCGCGCCCCACCGGCTCCTGCGGGAGACCCCCGCCGCCCCGCCCCGGACAGGCCGACCCCCCCCCTCCCCTCCCCTCCCGTCCCCCCCTTTCCGCTCCACCGGGCCGCCGGTGCAACGGCGCGGGGGTCCCCCGGTCGGAGGGGGCCGGGGACCGCTCCCGACGCGGCGGGCGGTTCCGTCCAGGGAAGGACGCCCGGTCGGCGAGGCCCAGAGACCTCGTCCGGCGATGGGGGCGCTGCGCGCGATCGAGAACGTGCTCTGCGACCCAGGCTCGCCGTTCCTGCAGCGGCTACTGATGACGCTGGTCGCCACCTGCTACGCGATCTACGCCTACGCCCTTTTCCCGATGTTCGGCGTCGAGGCCGCCCCCCGCTGGAGGATGTGCGTGCGGAGGACGGAGAAGGCACCGAGGGCACGAGGCGGGGGAGGCGGACTTTGCGGCTCGGCGGCGAGCGGCGTGCGGTCGCACGACCCAGGCGGAGCACGGGTGGGAATGGCGGGCAAGCGCCCGCGGACGAGCGCAGCCGTTCGCCCGGACGTCCCGCACGAGAGGAAGGGGACCTCGAAACCTTTGCACGCCTCGCCTCCCCGCGCTCGGACGCGCCATTGGCGGTTCCCGCGTGCTTTCCCCCGTGTTCTCTTTCCTGCATTTCAAGGCGCGCCTCGCTTGGTCCCCTCCTTTCTCGCTCGTCCTCTCCGCCTTTTCCCCCGCGCCTCGCTCCGTTCTCGTCTCCCCACCCCTCCCCCATCTCTCCACGCCCCTCCCCTCCCCCCCCCCCATTCTCCCCTCGCAGCGCCGTCGGGACCGCAATCCTGCTGGTGGCCGCAGCGTTCTACGGGCTGTCGTGGCTCTCGGATCCCGGGTTCGTGACCGCCGAGTGGGCCGACGCGCACATGGCGCTCTTCCCCCGCGACGAGGTGCTCTTCCCCCCGCGCCGCTGCGCGACCTGCAACCTCCCGAAGCCGCCGCGCAGCAAGCACTGCCGCTTCTCGGGCGGCTGCGTGGCGCGCTACGACCACTACTGCGCTTGGATGGGGGCTCCCGTCGGGCTGCTGAACGCGCGCTGGTTCCTCGCCTTTCTCGCCTCGCTCTCGCTCGCAGCGGGCTACGCGTCCGCCGCTGGTGCGGACGCGCTCTCGGGTCGCGGCTCGCGCGCGGCGACCAGGGCCGCCCGGCAGCACGGCTCGCCCGTGTGGCGCGCCTACCTGGCCCTCTTCCCCACCCAGTCGATCATGATCGCCTTTTTGGCGTTCGTCGCCGTCGTCGCCGCCGGCCTGCTCCTCTTCTACGCCTCGCTCATCACCCTCGGCCTGACCACCAACGAGCTCGAGAAGCGCCGCGAGCTGCGGCGCGACCTCGCGCGCATCCCGGGCGCGGGGAAGCGGGGGCACGACGTCGACCTCATGCCGCCAAACCTCTTCAACGAGGGCTGGGCGAGGAACTGGGCGGTCGTGCTCTTCCCTCGCAGCGCGCTGCTGCGCGCCCGGGAGAAGCGCAAGCAGTGACGGCACGGGCGTGTGCCGGGCGCCAGGCTTCTCGACGCCTGAGGAGGGTGACCGGTCCTTGACCGGACCGCCGCCGCGCGCCCACACACGCGAGCCCACGCACGCGATGCCACGAGCGCCCCTCCGCGCTTGCGCGCGCGCAAACGTCGAACGACCTCTCACGCGCGCACGCTGTCCGTCGTGCACGCGTGCGTGCGCGTGATCGCGTCAGCGCACGTGCGCTTCATTTCGTCCGCGCGCGCCTTCGGTGGCTCTTTCCACCGAAACAAAACCGCCGCCGGCGCGCGCGCTTTTCCCGCTCGAACGCCCCTGCTGCTCGCGCGGGCGACCTCCTTTCCTTTGCCTCGTCCCCTGCCGCGGCCATTTTCGCCCAGCTCGGCCTCTCTCTTGATGCCGCCGCGACCGCAACGGCGCGGGCGCCGCTGTGATGCGCAGTCCCGTTCGGCGTCCCAGGCGCCACGGGCGCCTGGGTCGACACGCCGCCCGCAAGAGCCTCCTCGGCGTGCTTTTCGAGCGCAGTCTCCTACGGTGCCACAAAAAAACGCTCGCGACACAGCGGAGCCACGAAGCGCAAGGGCAAAGGCAAGCGGAGCGCCCCTCTGGCCGAACCTTGCGCAAAACAAACGCCTTGGAGGGGACGTTTGAAGGCGGCGCGGGGGGACGACGATGAGGAGCGCGGCCACGCACGCCGAGCGCTAGGGCGCAGCGCACGGGCGCACGGAAGGCGAACGACGCGCACCAAGAACGCGGGGCGGCGGCGAACGACGCGCGCCAAGAACGCGGGGCGGCGGCGAACGACGCGCGCCAAGAACGCGGAGCGGCGGTGAACGACAAGGCGATGGAGAGCGCCGAGTCGCCGCGGCGAAAAATGACAAGGGGGGAGGGGAACATGGCGACGTGCGACCCGCACGCAAGAGACGCAAGGCGCTTTGCGGGGCTGCTGAAAAAAAGGAGAAGAGGAAAAACGTCAACCGCGGCGGAGTGCAGCGTTCTCAGCCGCAGTCCGTTGCGGCGCATCGGCGAGCATCGAGGCGACCGCGAGCCGCTTCGCGTGGCGAGATGATCAAGGGAGCCGCAAGGGGCGTGCGGCAGGTCGCGTCGACGTGTTGACGCCCCATCAAAGGCCGAGGAGTCGACGGTCGCCGCCGCATCGCCGGCGCCCGCGGAGCGGCAGCAGCGGAGGAGGGCGCCGCGATGCACGGGCGCAGCGCTCCCCCTCTCGAGCGCCGCCGGGCGGTCGGGCCGGCGACCTGCGATCGAGCGCGCCGAGCGGCGCTCACAGCAGCTTGAGGGAGCCCGTGATGGTGTCGACGCGGTCGCCCGGCGCGGGCCCGACGGCCAGCACCGTCTTGGACCCCGGGGCGATCTGCGTGCGCCCGGCGTCCTCGACCAGGTAGGTGACGAGGCCGGCGTTCTCGGCCGCGACCTGCAGCGTCTCGAGGTGGCGCGTCGAGTCGCCGCGCAGGCAGATCTTCGTCTGGCCCACGCGCACCCACGCGCTCACGAACGACGGCGCAGAGCGCATGGCACGCTCGCAGGCGCCCACGGCCGCGTGCGCGCACTGCGCGCCCGTCTTGCCTTTGGTCATCGGCAGCTCGCCGTTCACCACAAGCACCATCTTCGGCGGCGGACCCTTGGCGGCGGTCGCCGCCGGGCGCGAGGCCGCCGGGCGCGCGGCGGCGCCTCGCGCCGCGCGACGCCGCGCCTTGACGCGCCGGCGCCGCAGCGACGAGAACGCCGCGTGCGCAAACCAGCCCACGGCGAGCGCCACCAGCGTCGGGGCGCCGACGCGGACGGCGGAGGCTGAGAAGCGGAGGGAGGGGGCGACGATGGTGGGAAAAGGCAGCGGAGGGAGGGGGCGACGAGGGTGGGAAAAGGCAGCAGAGGGAGGGGGCGACGAGGGTGGGAAAAGGCAGCGGAGGGAGGCGCAGCGAGGAGGGGGGAGAGCGCGAAAGGCTGCGCAACGCGGAAAGAAGAAGACCGTAAAGGGAGGCGCGACGGGGACGAGCAGGGAGTCGTCGGAAAAGAGAAACGACAACCCCGGAGCGTGTCCGCCGAGCCGCCGACTCCGCACTCGCCGCTCGATGCCGACAGAGCTCGGAAGCTCGTGCAAAGGCGGGCCACCGTGCAAAGCTCGACCGCCGACTCGTGCTCCGCGGCATCGACGCGCAAAGGTCCCCTCGACGCGGTCCCTTCAGGACGCGTTGCGCCGCGGTCAAAGGAACCGCGGCGCCCGCCACGCGCTCGGCTGCGCCGCTCGACCGCCGACCCGCGCGCGTCGCTCTCGCCGCCCCCGCCCTCCCGCCCGCCCCATCCGCCGCTGGCCAGAGCGGCGCAGAACGCGCATCGAGCTGACGCGACCCTCGGGCGCGGTCGGCGAAACCGCCCGGCGCCGCCTCCCGGCACCTGCGCCGACGCACCAACGCGGCTCGACATCGAACACGCCTCGAGACACGCCTCGAACGATGCGCGCGGCAACCACCGCGAAAAGGCGCCGCGCGCCGAGTCGCGCGTCCAAGCCATCGCCCCTCCCGGCGCGCGCGCCGGCGCGCCGCCGGGCGCGCCGAAATTCCACGGCCCCCCGCGGCCGCCCGCCACCAGATCGGCGGAGAGGGCGGGCGGCGGCGGCGCGGGGCACGGCGAGCGCGTTCCGCGCCCGGCCGCGGGATTCGGCGGACGTCGAAACGCGGCAGAGCGAGTCGTGAATCGACCCGCGCGTGGCGCGCGCGGCAGGCGAGACCGAACGAGGGCTTCGCGACCTACAGCTCCGGCCGAAAACGTCAGACGCGGAGGGGCCCTCCCCCCTGGTCGCCCGGGTCGCGGGGAGGCGCCCCGGTCCGCGACCGCGTACTCCGCGATTGCGGCACGCGCGTCCACGCAGACGGGTCTGGCGCACACGCGCGCGGCTCCCGACTCCGCGGCCCTGTCGCGCTCCGACGGATGCGGCGACGACCGTGCCCCCCTCGCGCAAACTGAGCGCCGCGTTCCGCAAACTCGCGAGCAATGCGCGAACGCGCTTCACCCGACCGGCCGCGCCGCCTTCCCACCTCCTCCGCCTCTCTGGTCACGCGCACATCGTGAGCGAATTGCAGTCAGCCGCTGGGCGGCACCGCGGCGGCGGCGGGCCAGCGGGGGCGCGGGGCGCTCGGAAGCCCGTCGAGTCCCACGCTCCCGCGGCGGGTCCCGGCGCGATGAGCCGACCGTGCGCCCGCGGTGGGCTTCTTCAGGTACGCTACCAAGTTCCCGACGCCTCCCCCCCCCCCCTCTTCCCCCTCTCCGTGATGTACATCTCGCGACCTGGGCCGCTCCTGCCTCGAGCAGCGCCCCTCGCTCGAGCCGTTCTGGCGAGTCGGGTCGGAGCAGCTGCGCGCGCCCAGACGAAAGCGACCGCCCGCGCAGCAGCCGCGAGGCGTTTCGAATCCATCAACCATTCCGTAGCGCGGCCGTGCAGCGCACCCGGGGCAGGCTACCCGCGCCACCTGGCGTCTTCCCCAGCGTCCCCCCCGGCGCAACGCCACGTCGGGAGGCAAGGGCGAGGGTGCGGGAGCGCTGCGCTCGGGCGCAAAGCCCGCGATGCGGCCGTCCGAAAGCCCGCGCGTCGCGGCGCGGGTCGGATCAAAAGGCCCAGGTGGCGCGGACCCCGGGCGTGATGCCGGCGACCCTGAGGGGCTCGCCGTCCGCTCCGCCCTCGAGCGCGACGGTCACGCCCGCCGTGAACACGGCGCCGGGCCCAACGCCCAGGCCGTACGAGGCCTCGACGGCGCGCGGCGCGTGACGGCGCTTGGCCGCTTCGGCGAGGGCCCGCGCGGGCACCCGGAGACGCGAGGCGGCCTCGGAGCCCCTTTGCGCGAGCACGCGCGAGGCCTCCTGCGCCTGCGCCTTGGCCTCCTCGAGGGCCGGCGCGGCCAGCGGGCGCGGATCGGGGATGGCCACCGACGGGACCGCTACCTCGTAGCCCCCAAAGGGCAGCCGAAGCGTCTTGGCGGGCGTGGTCGCGAGCGTCGGCAGGTTCGGCCACGATCGCGGCGGGCGCGAGACCAGCGAGCCCGACGACGAGGCGTCCTCCGAGCCAGACGAGGGCGCCTCGGGCGCAGCGGGCGCAAAGGCCACGGCCGAGCCCGGGCGGGCGTCGCCGCCGTACGCCGCGAACGTCCAGCCGGAGCCGGGTGCGCGGTCAGCGCGCGGCGCCGACCCGGTCGCGACGCACCAGGCCACCGCGGGCGAGGCGTCCGCGTACGCCCACGCGTGCGCCACGGCGCCCTTGCCGACCCTCGCCGCGGCCAGCGCCGCGAGGCGCGAGCTGGCCGGCGCCGCAGCGCCCTCGGCCGGCGCCTCGGTCGCGTCGAGCTGTGCGGCGGCGCCCAGCGACAGCCACGAGAGCGGCGCGACGAGCGCCTGCGCGACGGCGGCCGCGGGCACGGCCGCGGTCGCGCCAGACGCCTTGGACGAGCCCTGCAGCAGCTGCAGCGAGAGCCACGACGCCGAGCCGTCGCGCGCGACGCCGACGGCGGAGGCATCTCGCCTCGCCGCGTGGAGCGGCGAGCCGAGGCGCACCGCGCGCGAGAGGCCGCGGCCCGCGAGCGCGTTGAGCGAAAAGGCAGCGTCCGAGGGCCGCGCGCCGGCGGCCGAGGCCACCACGCGCAGGGCGCGCGAGAGGCGAGCCTGGAAGCCGACGTCGCGCACCAGCAGCGGCCCCCCGGCGCTCGCGGCGCGGCCGCGCACGGTCAAGAGCGAGCCGGGCCCCGCGGGCGCCGACCGCAGCTCGAGCTCGAGCGGGGGCAGCGCCGCGTCCGCCGTGGGGCCCTGGGCGTCCCAGACGCCCGCCTCGCCGAGCGCGTCGGCACCCGCGGGCGTCCAGGAGGCGATCCCCCCCAGCGCACCGCGCGCGCGGGGCGCCTTGGACCCGAACGGACGCGCCGAGGCGGCCTGATCGGCGTCCTCGAGCGCCCGCAGGCGGTCGCGCGCCTCGGCCAGCTCGGCAAAGGCGTCCCGGGCCAGGCGCCGCAGGCGAGCCACGTCCTGCGGCTGCGCGGGCTGCGCCCCTGGGGCCGCAGAGGCGGCCACGAACGCCGCGCGGGCGCGCAGCGACGCCGAGACGAGCGCCGCGCGGGCCGCCGCGAGCGCCGAGGCGGCGGCGGAGGACGAGGAGGCCGCGCCGGCGCAGGCCAGCTCCGCCGCCCGCTCCCCGGCGGGGGCCAGGGCGGCGGAGGCGCTCTCGACGGCGGGGCCCACGACCGCGCCGATCTTTTCGAGCGCGGGCGCCGCCGCGGCGCGGGCGCGGTCGACGGCGGGCCGCGCGGCGGCAACGGCCGGCTCGGCAGCGACGCGGACCCGGGCGGTCGCGTCGGTCAACGCCGCGAGGACCGCGGCCAGCAGCGCAGACTTGCCGAGGGCCTCGCGCGCCCTCGCCATCATAGCCTCGCCCACCTCCGTCTTCGTGGCCGCGTAGGCGGCCGCCGCAGCGGCGAGCAGCAGCAGCGTCAGGCGGCAGGGGCCGCGGCCGCGCCCGCCGCCCTCTCCACGGCCGCGCCCGTCGCCCGCGGGCGGCTGCGGGCCGTCGGCTCCGTCCTCGAGCTCCCAGTAGCCGAGCGTAGGCCCGTTGTCGCCGGCCGGGCCCGCGCGCGGGGGCGCCCACCGCCGGGCGTGCGCTCGACCGGCGCGGGCCGGGGCGGCGAGAAGCGCACCGCCGACGACCGCGGCTCCCGCGCCGGCCCGCGCTCCGCTCGCCGGGGTTTGAGCACCAGCGCAGGCGCTGCCTGTCGCGCGCGCCGCGAGCGTCCGCGCCGCGCGCCGCCCAACCGAGCGGCTCTCGCGCGAGCAGACGCGAGACGAGTCGAAAGCGTGAGGCGACGCGAGCAAAGGGGCCCCGCGGGTTCCGGCCGGCCGGCCGACCGAAGCGAGCGCGGTCGCGCGCGCGCCACGGAGCGGCAAGCGCGGGGAAGACGTCCCGGCGCCCGCGGGCGCCCCTGGCCCTCCACGGGCAATCTGAGCGCGCATTTCAAATGCACGTGCGCTCCAGACGGATCTGCTCGCGCGAGTGCTGCTTCCGACGGGTCACAGTCCCGTCTTCCCTCGCAGCCCGCGCGCGCGCGGGCGCAGAGCGCGGGAATGCGTCGGCGCGCCAGAGGGGTCGTCAGGAAGCGGGCGGCGGGTAGCCGGTGGCGGGGATGGGGACGGGAAGGAGGGCCCAGGGGGGGGGGAGGGGGGGGGAGGTGGATTCGCAGGTGGGCAGGTCAGCGGAAGGCGAGGGCGGCGGGGCGGAGGAGCGTCGAGGGCGGCGCTACCTCGCGCGCGGCGCGACCCGCGCGGCCTCGCAGCGCCAAGCTGCGGACCGTTCACGCTTCGCGATCTTTGAGAGAATGTCGCCAAGCGCAAGGGGCAGGAGGTCGGAAGCGGGGAGAGGAGAGGAGGCGGCAGGTGCCCCACCCCACACCGCTTGAGCCTCACGAAACCATCTCGCATCGCAGCCCGCAGCCTCAGCCCTTCCACAACCTCTCTCTGTGCGCATACCCGCTCTCAGCTCCATCTCTAGCCAAGGCGCACGTTTGCACCGCCCGCCGCCGCGCCGCGAAGGCGAGGAGCCCGCGAGGTCGCGGCGCCGGTGCCAGCGAGGGGGCGGTCAAAGGGGCGAGGCGGGGTTGAGCCCGCGAGGCGGAGCAAAGCTGCGGTGGGAGAGCAAGCGCGACGAAAACCAAAAAGGCCAGCGGGTCGAGCGGGAAACGTCCACGGCGCTCGGAAGAGCGCGGGACGGCAAGGCAGAGGAGCGGGAAAGGAAGGGGGGGAGGGGAGGGGACAAAGCGGAGCGGGGATGCAATGCAGGTGGGCAAAGGGGAGGAGGGGGTGGAGGAGGAAGAGGCCGGCGCACGGATGTGCTGGGCGGAAAGATCGCGCGATGAAAGGGTGCGATGCGCAATCGGAGACGGCGGCGGAGCAAGGCTTGCCGGCGCACGACCCGGCCGCGTGAGTTGGGAGCTAGCGGCAGGGAGAGGAGAGGAGGGGAGGGGCTGGAGAGGTCGGGCGCTGGCAGCGCGGGTGGCAAGAGGTGAACTAGGGGGCGAGCGCAGGGGCGGTCCCGGGCGGGCACGCACGCGGCGCTGCGGGTCGAGGAGATGCAACGGAAAAGAAGCCGAAGAGATGGTGTAGAGTGCGAAGAGAGGGGCCGCGAACGGTGAGGGGACAACATGCCAGCGATCGCGCAAGATCGCTCCTTGGCGGAGCTAGGCGGGACGACGCGCTGGGCGGTCAGGCCGTGAGATTTAAAGAGAGCGCGGAAAGGCAGGAAATCAGAGGCGGCGACAAGATTTGCGATCGCGAGAAAGGGAACAGAGGACGGAGAGCCCGCCTCCGTGTGGCAACGGCGAGCGCGAGAGCCGAGGAGCCGAAGCGGGGGGAGGGAGAAGAAAGCGATGCGTTTGAGCCTTCTTCGGCATCCCCGAGGGTGCAGCACGCATCGGCCGTGCTCAATTCGCCCGGAAAAGGATACGAATGGGAGAACGCGGGGGAGAAGGAGGGGTGCGGCTGCGAGAGACCGGGAGGGGGAGGGGGAAAGGGAGGGGAAAAAGAAAAGGAGACCGCACGATAAGGAGGGAGAGGAGAGAAAGAAAACGGGGGCGCGCGGAAATGATGGAGAGGAGAAAAAAGAAAGGAAGAAGGAAAGACCCGAGCGTCGAGACGCGGCTCCCCGCGTCGGCCCCGCTACCAGGTGGCTCTGCACCCTTGCGGCGCCGCGACAGGCAACTGCCACCGCCCCCGCTCGACGGCCGCGGGCGAGAGACGCGTGCGCGAGTCGAGGCTCCGCTGAGGGGAGAGGCGCAGCAGCGGGCGGATGGGAGGCGGACGGGACGGAGGCCGGCCTTGGGCTGGCGGCACAACAAAGGGAGCGGATGGAGAGAGAAGGGGCGGCGCGGTCTGGTGCGCGAAAGATCGCTTTGGAAAGGTGGTGCGCAGAACAGATGGTCTGATGGGAACGGAGCGGGTGCCTCGAGTGACAGAATGGGGCTGTCGGGGTCCCGACCCGGGGCCCGCACGAGCAAGGAGGGGAAAAGAGCCCCACTGCGATGAGTAGAGAACGGAGCGAAGCCGGCGGCGGCCGCGATCCGAGCGCCGGTCCGGGCGGAAGCTGACAGAGGGGCGGCGCAGAGAAAGGGAGAGAGAGTCGGCGCGCCGAGCGGGCGGCGCGGGGCAACGAGGCGTCGAAGAGAGCGCTCACGACGCGAAGCAAGGAGGCGGCGGAAAGAGGGCTCGCGACGCGAAGGCGCGCGACGGCGAGTTGCGACGGGAACGAAAGCAGACGATGTTCGGAGAACCAATCGAGGTAGGAGGGGGAGGACGAGGGTCCAGGGCGCGCGCTGCGCTGTCCCGGTTTGGCGGACGCGGCCAGCGGGCAGGATGAGTCAATCCGTCCCAGCGCGTCCGCGAGGTGGCTCTTTCGACGCTGGACGAGAAGGGAGCGAAAGAAAGAATGACGAGAAAGGAGAGGTCGCAGAAGGACGAAGGGGCGAGGCACCGGCGGCGGCGCCGGCAGAAGAAGGGCGCAGCGGAGGAGGCACTGGCGACGGCGCCGGCAGGAGAGGGGCGCGGCGGAGAGCTCGCAGAGATCGAGCCGCAGGTCTAGGAGAGCACCGACAGGACCCTGAAGAGCGGCAACGCGAAACCGCGCGCCTAGGGGCGCGAAACGACGCGCGACCAAGCAGCGAAGCCCGTGGGGGAGTGCAACGCCCATCCGCACGATGAAGCTTGCGGGAAGCCAAGGGCAGTCATCCACACGGTGGGATTTGCGAAAAGCCAACGGCGGTCATCCACACGGTGGGATTTGCGAAAAGCCAACGGCGGTCATTCGAACGGTGTAATTTGGCAGGCGGCGGCGACGGTCGTCCGAACCGCGGCGCCGGTGGACGTCCAGCTCGAAGGGAGGGAGGGCATGGCGGGTGGGATTGATGGGCGGAACGGGAGGCGGAGGAAAAGAAGGCCAGAGGGCACGCACCGACGCCGACGTGGGTCGCGTCGAGCGCAGAGAGATGGAGGTGCCGCCGCGGTCGTCGCTGCCGGGGCGAGGCGAAGAAATGGGGCGCGTCGCGTGGGCGACGAGATGGGGGCGTGAGGAATGGACGGCGGTGGGCGCCAAGAGGAATGGGGAGGGCGGGGCGGGGCAAGGCGAGATGCGCGCGAAAATCGGGCTCCGAAAAGTCGGGATTCGGGCGCCGTGCGGCGCGGGGGAGGTCGCCTCCGCGGCACGGCAAAGCACCGCGCCGCGCGAGCGAGGGGCGTACGGGGGGGG
>PGFX01000545.1:0-36536 GCA_003612995.1 Prototheca bovis | reverse complement strand
TCCCCCCCCCCCCCACCCCCCCCCCCCCGCGCGCCCCCCCCCCCCGCACCCGCCCCGCCTGCGTTGACCGCGCGCGCGCCACGAGGGGCCACCATGCGATCGAAAGGACATCTTGCCGCCGACGACCGCCGAAACGTGCTTGCGTGCGCTCGATCGGATCGTCCGACTCGAGAGCGCTGCGAAAAGGCTGCGCCCGTCGGCGCGAACGCCTCGCGGGGCTCTCTCTCGCCCGTCCCCCGGGGGCGTCCATCGGGGCGTGGACCACCCTCCCAGACTCGACCGGGCGATCGACCCGCCCGGTTCGTTCCGGACGCCCCTCGGTGCCCGCGTGGCGTTGCGAGCCGCGTCTGCGGATCGCCGGCGCTGCGATGTCGCGCGACGCGACCAGGCGCGGCGCTGGCGCCGGCGAGGCCCCGCGGCCCGCCGCGGCAGGCAAGGCGCCGCCGCTGGAGATTGACGATTCAAAGGCCCTCGACGCCTGGCTCGCGGACGAGGGCGACGACCGCGCGGCCTTTGCGACCGGAGGCATCGCGAGCGGCCAGATCGCCGCTCGGCACCGCCTGGCCGACGCCAGGCGCGAGGAGGAGGCCGGCATCCGCATCGGCAAGCTGCACCTGGGGCCCGGGGCCGGCGAGGAGTCGCAAGAGGCCGGCGGCAAGGGCGGCGCCCTCGGCCTCTTCGGCGGCGGCCTGCAGCGCATCGTGGACGCCCCCAAGAGCGTCATCCGCCGCGTCGGCGAGCGCTTCTCCGACGACGCCGCGGACGACGAGCGGGCCGCGCCGCCGCTGCAGCCGCCGCCGCCGCCGTCCGGCCGGAGCGGCATCGAGGTGCGGGGCACCCACGCCGGCCCCGCGGCGCGGCGCCCCTACGAGAGCATCGCGCAGCGCTACGGAGCGAGCGGGCAGGTTGCGCCGGACGCCTCCCAGTCGGCCGCCGCGCGGCAGCAGTGGCAGAGGCAGCGCTACGACCAGTTCAAGGGACCCTCGGGACCGCCGCAGCCGGGGAGGCAGGGCTCTTCTGCGCAGCACCACGACTCGCAGCGCGCGGGGCCTGCGCACCACGACCGCCACCACGACTCGCAGCGCGCGGGGCCCGCGCACCACGACCACCACCGCAGCTCCCGCGAGCCGTCCGCGGCACAGGCGCCGCACGTGCACGCGTCGGCCTCGTCGCCCGCGCTGCAGCAGCACCCCCTTCCGCGGCCTCGCTCGGCGCAGGCGTTCGGTCCACCCACGTTGCGTCCCGGCGCGCAGCACCTCGCGAGCTCGCAGCCGTCGTCGCCTCTGGCCCCCGCGTGGGAGCCGGCGACGCGCTCGCCGTCCCCCGGCGGGTCGACCTCGTCGGGGGCGGCCCAGGAGGTGGTCTCGCCGCAGGCCGCCGACGCGTGGGAGCTGGGCAACGGGTGGGTGCTGAGCGGACACCCCGACCGCGCGCTCGGCGCCTACGCGCGCGCCCTGGCGCTGATGGGCGAGCCGGACCCGGCCGCGGCGGGCGTCGCCCCCTGCGCCCCCGAGGACGGCCTGGTGCCGCCGCCCGGCGCCGGGCGCGCCGTGGATCGCGCGACCCCGCTCGACCGCGCCGCCGCGTCCGTCTACGGCAACGCGTCCCACGCGCTGCTGCGGCTGGGCCGCGCCGCCGATGCGCGGCGCGCCGCGGCGCGCGCGGTGGCTGCCGAGCCGGGCTGGCCCCGCGCGCACCTGCGCGCGGCCGCCGCCGCGGCCGCCGAGGGCGCCTGGGAGGCGGCCTGGAACGAGCTGCTGGCCGCGGACGCGCTGAGCGAGCCGGCCAGGGCGGGGGTGCTCTCCAAGGACGCCCGCGACGCCAGGCGCGAGATGGACCGCATCGCACCGCTCGCGGCCCGCAGGGGCGACGACTGCTGCTACCACGGCCGCGTGCTCGAGGTGCGCCCCGCGGGCGACGACGCCTGGCTCGGCGGGCCCGCGCCGCGAGTCCCGGCCCTCGACGGGCCGGGCACCGACGACGACAGCGACGACGAGGGGCGCGGAGACGCCGCCACCTGCCTCGAGGGTGCATCGACAAACCCGTTCGGCGAACCCTCCGCGGGAGGCTCCCCGACCAACCCGTTCGGCGAACCCTCCGCGGGGGGCTCCCCGACCAACCCGTTCGGCGACCCGGGCGGCGAGGGCTCGGCCGAGCCGCCGCGACACCACACGACGGACGCCACCACGGTGCGTCTCGGGTCCTCCGGCCACTCGCGGCCCTCCTCGGAAGCTTCCTCGGGCGACAGCGTCGAGCGCGCCCCGCGCGGGCCGCCGCTGGCCGCCGCGGCGCTCGGCACCTTTCGCGCCGCCGCCGCCGCGCTCGGCGGCCTGGCCGAGTCGGCCGTCGCCGGCGCGACGTCCGCGGTCGGGGGCCTCATCGAGGAGGGCTCGCGCGGCGCGGACGAGGCGGAGGAGGGTCGGCGCGCCCCCTCGCGCCTGCACGCCTGCGCGTCGGCGCCCTCGCTGCACGACGAGGCCGAGGGCCCGTCCCACGGCTCGGCGCCCGCGCGGGCGCGCACGTCGTCGCGCGACGGGAGGCCGCACCGGTCCGGGGACGCCGAGTCGGCGCCGTCGTCCGCGCGCGCAGCGGTGGTCGCGTCGTCGCGCGCGGCCCGGGGCGGGCGCGCGGCCGGCGACCCGCTGGCGTCGTGGCAGCTGGACCGGTCCCGCGCGCAGCGTGTCTCGTTCCGGTCGCTGCACGAGGCGCTGGAGGCCGCGCGCGACGGTGACCGCGTGGTGCTGCTGCGCGGCGTGCACAACGGCCTGGGCCGCAGCGTAGAGGTGGACAAGCGCGTGCTCATCGAGGGCGAGGGCGCGCTCGGCGAGGCCTCGTTCGACTCGCGCTCCAACTCGCCCGCGCTGCGCATCACGTGCGGCGGCGCGGTCGTCCGCAACCTGCTCATCGAGCAGACGGGCTTTCGCGAGGCCGTGCTCGTCGTCGGCAAGGGCGTCGCGCCCCTGCTGCAGGGCCTCAACGTCTCCTGCACCGGCGACGACGCCGTCTGCGTGCTCAAGGGGGCCTGCCCGGTGCTGCTGCGCTGCCTCCTCAGCGCCAAGAAGGACGGCCTCCGGCTCATCGAGGAGCAGGACGGGCGCGCGGGCGCAGGCGCCGGCGGCCCCGGACCCGAGGCGTTCTCGGCCACAAACCCCTTTGCGTCCTCGGACGCCGGCTCCTCCGGCGGCCCGTCGCCCGGCGCGCCTGCGCCGCTGCCCCCCTCGCCGACCACGACGCTGCTCCCGCCCGGCACGGCCGGGACGCCCACGGGACCCGCGCTGGAGACGATGGCGAGCCCCAGCGCATCGCCCGAGGGCCCACGCGGCCTGCTGGGCCTCTCGGCGGGCGTCGTGGACGCGGCCGGCAGCGTCTCGTCGATGGTGGTCTCCGGCTCGCAGGCGGCCGCGCAGATGGTCGCCTCGACCATCGCGCGGCCCTTTCAGAGCTCCGGGGCGGCGGCGGAGGACGGCAAGCCGAGCTCCGGGGCGGCGGGGGAGGACGGCCAGCCGGGCTCCGGAGAGGCGGGGGAGAACGCGGGCCAGGGTCTGGGTCCGCGGCCCCCGCTTCCCCCCTCGCAGAGCGCCCGCCACGACCGTGCACCGGACGTGTCCTCGTCCGTGCTGACGGGCTCGGACCTCACCGACTACACCAACCCCTACGCGCCTCCCGGCGCCCGGCGCGAGACCGTCGGCGAGGCCGTGTACGAGCTCGGGGGATGGGAGGGACGGGTCGGCGGGGGCGGTGGGCGGGTCCGGGAGGGGCCGGGTGGCGACGTGCACCTTTCTGCCGCCGCAGAGGCATCGTTCACGCTGGGCCCGCCCAGCCGGCCGCGCGGGCGCCCCGCGCCCTGGAACGGAGAGGAGAGCTCCAACCCGTTCGAGGGCGCCGGCGCGGACGCCCCGGCGGGCGTCGCCGTCACGCCGCCGCCCCCCGCTCGCGCCGCACTCCCCGCGCAGCCTGCGGGCCCGTGCACGCTGGCGATCGCGTGCGAGTTTTCCGAGTGCCAGGACGCCGCGGTGGTGGCCACGGGCGTGGCGCGCGTGCGGCTGGAGCGGTGCGCGGTGCGCTCGTGCCTGCAGGGCGTGGTGCTCGCGGACGCGGCGTGCGGGACGCTCCGGGACTCGCTGGTCGAGGCGTGCCAGGGCCCCGCGCTCGACTGCTCGGGCCGCGCGCGCGCGGCCGTGCGCGGCGGGGCGCTGGGGCACGGGTGCGTGGGCGGCGTCTGGCTCTGGGACCGCGCGACCGCGTCGCTCGAGGACTGCCAGGTCGAGGGCGGCACTTCGCACGCGCTCGTGCGCGACGGCAACGCGCGCCTGCGCGCCCGGGGCTGCCACGTCCACGGCTCGCTGCACGGCCTCGACGAGAGGGCGCTCGCCGACGGCGCCGGGAACGTCCTCAAGGCGCCCCCGAGGCACACGGGCTGGCCCGTGCCGGACGGACCCTTTGTCTTCGTCCCGGACCCGTACACGAGAAAGCAGTAACGACGCACGCCCGCGCGCAAATCGCCCCGCCCCGCCCCACCCCTTTCTCTCTCTCTCCCCCCATCCCGCCCGCTCCTTTCCCTCTCCCCTCCTCTCCCTCTCTCCCCCCATCCCGCCTATCCTTTCACCTCTGTGCACCACGTGCGCCCCGCACCGCGTCTCGCCTCTCCATTCTTTCCTCCGCCAGTCCTCTCTCCCCCACGCTCTCCCTCCTTCCACCCCTGCGTCCCACCCTGCGTTGGCCCTCGCAGCAGCAAAGGCTGCTCCACCCCGCCCACCCCTCGCCTCTCGCCTCGCGTTTGGCGACCCGGCCCGTCGCCCTGTAATCGAACGATTCGGCAGCGAAAAGGCAGCGACCCGCTCGCGCGCAAGGAGAATTTCGGCGTCGCTCCCTCGGCTCGCCCCGCCCTTCGGGGCCCCGCCCTCGCCTCTTCTCCACCTCCTCTCCCCCACCCTTCCCAGCGCGCCCACTCTGCGCGCGCGCGCCCCGGCGGCCGCGCGGCGCCGCGAGACCCCCTCTCCCCACCCGGCAAACTCAAACCCCGCCGCGCAGACTCGCCCGCCGTCTCGTCGCCGCGGGTCGCCGCGGAAGCGCCCGCAGCGCCCACCGTGCGCCCCAAACGCGCCTCTTCGTTCGGGGGACGCCCCGAAACCGATCGCCCGGCCCCTTGCGGCGGCCGAGCGCCGAGGTGTGCGGCGGGCGCGCGCGACGCGGCCGACGCGGAGGGGCGAGCGCTGCCCTCCCCCCCCCCCACCTCCCCCCCCGCGGCGCCCGCGCGCTCGACTGGGGTGGGGTCGGGGACGCGCCGCGCCGTCGCGAACTGCCCCAGTCCCTTTCCCGCCGCGCCCACCTCTTCCCGCGAAGCTTTGTGTTCGCATCGGTCGCCAGAAGCGCAGCAACGCGGCCGTCCGCGCGCCGCGCTGCGGAGCCCGCCGGGGTGGCCGGGGGCGCGCCGAAGGCGTCTCGGGTCGACGTGGGGCCTAGGCTGGCGCGGGGGGGAGACGCGAGAGCCGCGTTGCCGCGGAAGGGGGGCCGAAAAGAGGTGGCGCGCGGGGGCGGCGGAGCGGTCGCGTGGTGAGTGGGTGGGGGGCCCTCACGACGTCCGTTTGCCGTTCCTCCTCTTCCTCGCAGGCTCGGGATGTCGGGCGACGGCGCCGGCGATGCGGGGCGGCCGAGGGCCGCCGGAGACGAGGGCGCCGAGGGGAGGGACGGGTGGCCTGGCGAGGGCCCGGCTCCCGGCGCGCCGGGGAGTCGCGGCGGCAGCCCGCCCGTCGCGCGCCTCGAGAGCGTTCCTCCTGGACCGTCCGGAGACGCGGCGGGGTCCTCCGGGCCCCGTCGATCGCTGGGCGGCGCCGCTCGGTCTGGTCGGTCGTTGGGCGGCGCCTCCGGGTCGTCGTCTCCGCCGGCAGGCACGTCGTCGTCGTCTTCTCCAGACCTGTCCGGCGTTGACCGACGGTACGTGGTGCCCGTGTCGAGCATCAGCGAGGACGTGCCCGAGTCCGTGCCGCTCCCGCCCGCCATGGTCGTGCACGCGCCCATCGTGCGAGCCAACATGTCCGCAGGCGGAGGTCGCCAGACGCCGGACATGGTCGGCGAGGTGGGAGGCGCGGGGCTCGGGGAGATTGCGGGGGCGGGGATCGGGGAAATGGGCGGGGATCCGGGGGGCGTCGCCGCGGCCTCGGAGATGGGCGTGCCCGTCTCTGCCGTGCACGAGCCGCTCCGAGGGGAGGAGCCCCAAGGGCGCCTCTCGCCGAGGCCCAGGGGCCTGCCCGGCCCAGGGCCGCTCCGAGGGCTCGCGGAAGCGCTCCGCGCGAGGGCTCCCGGGACGTTCGCGCGGAGGAGGTTCGAGACGCACGCGGAGACCCTTCCCGAGACCCTCCCGGGGACCCAACCCCAGACCCCGCTTCCGGTCCCTCTCGGCTTGCCTGGATCGTCCCACCAGCCTCCCCCTCCCCCCCTCGGCCGACTCTCGCCTGCGCCGCCCGCACCGAGCGGTCTCGCCTCTGCGCCGCCTCCTACCCTCGAGCGTCTGGTGTCGCCCTCTCCGGCCGCGCGCGCTTCGCCCCTCCAGCCTCCCGCGTCGGAGCAATGGCTGGAGGCGGACGTGCCGCCGCCGCGGGGCGGGCTGGGGCTGTTCGACGCGCAGCTGTCCGAAGACCCCTCCGAGCTCGGGCTCGACGAGGCCGAGGTGCAGTCGCCCGAGGGCGGTCTGGGCATGGCCGACGACGCGCCGCGCGCGCTCGAGCTGGCGGAGAGGGACCTCGCAGCGCTCGTCACCAGCGAGACGGATGACGGCGGCCCGGGAGCCGTCGCGGGACCGCTGTCGGCCGCGAGGCGGAGAGACGTCGGCGAGACGCTGCGCGAGTCGCTCGACAGTTCGCTGCACTCGGGATCGAGGCACAGCTCGCTCCCGAGCCCAGAGTCGAGCCACGAGCTCGAGCGAGCCACGCGGAGGGCCTCCTCGGACGGCAGGGAGGGCGCGCACCTGCTGCTCGAGCGCCAACGCGACCTGCTCGGCCGACCCTCGACGCGCGCCCGAGACCGCCAACGCGAGTATCTGGCCCATCCCTCACTTCACGACTACGAGGCAGAGCGGCGCACGCGCGCGCCCCTGCAGGACCGAGAGCGGGAGAGGGCGCATCACGAGCGCCCGTCTCCGCAGCGCGACTCGCGCGAGCACGATCGGCAGCGCCTCTCGCGCGCCTCGCCGCACGACGCGGCCGGAGAGCGCCTCTCGCGCGCCTCGCCGCACGACGCGACCGGAGAGCGCCTCTCGCGCGCCTCGCCGCACGACGCGACCGGAGAGCGCCTCTCGCGCGCCTCGCCGCACGACGCGACCGGAGAGCGCCTCTCGCGCGCCTCGCCGCAGAGCTCGCAGGCCTCCTCGCCTCGCCGCTCGCCGCACCAGACCTCGCACCCGGCGCGGCATGCCGCACGACAGAGCGCGCTGGGCGCCCCCGGACGCCTCTCGCACGAATCTTCGCTCGACGCCCCGCGGATGGAAGCGGAGCAGGGACCCACGCAGCGGTCGGAGCAGGCTCCAGAGCTGACGCCTCGCCAGTCGCCGCGCCTGGCGCCGGTGTCCGGTCGACCCCGCGTCGGCAGAGCGTCGCTGCCCGTCACGCTCGAGGCTCTGGGGTCGCCGCCCCGGGAGCCGATCGCGATCGAGCGAACGTCGCACTCCGAAGACGCGTCCGCTCGGACGGCCGCAGCTCGGCGGCCCGCGCCCTCGCCTGCCCCGCAGTCCCCTCTGCCCGAGGCGCCCGCTCGCCTGCGCCGCAGATCTGCCGCACCGCCGTCCCCCCGGACGCACCCGCTTCCCGCGCCGATCGAGGGCCCGCAGCTGGGGTCGCGGGACGAGCGGAGTCTGGACGTGATGTCGACGTTGCACTCCGGGCCGTTTGGCGACCCGGCCGAGGCCTCGGCGCCCTCGCTCAGCGTCTGGGGGCGCGTCAGCGAGGCGGTCGAGCCGCCTAGGTCGCGCCGCCCGTGGCAGATCGGCGGGGCGAACGCTTCCGCGGCTCGCCTCGGTGCGGGAGGGGAGGCGGCGGCCGGAGGAAGCCCAACCCGGCTGGGCCTGGCCAGCATGGGCCCAGAGGGAAGACGTATTGGCTCTGGAGCCGGAGCCGAGGCGTCCGCTTCGGAAACTCTGCCGCCGCCCGCTTCGCCGCCAGCGTCTCGATCAGGCTTTGCCTCGACAGCCTCCGTGCACGACTCGCGCGGGCCGTCGATGAGCGAGCGGACGCTCGGTCGCCAGGTCACCCCTGTGAGCTCTCGCCGCACCTCGTTCGGCTCTGGAGACCAGCTGCGGCGGCTGAGGCGCGCCGACGGGAGCAACGAGACGCCGCTGCGAGACATTCACGAGAACGACCGCGACTCTCCGCGTCCAACGAGCGTCATCGCGCCGGGAGCAGGCAGGCTCGCCGCATCCGAGGGTCCTTTGTCGAGCGGCCGAGGCGGCAGAGCTGAGCCGCGCTTGCCGGCGCCTGCGTCACCGCTCGCCGGCGAGCATCGCGCCGCGGTTGCCTCGCCTCGCTCGCCGCAGCAGAGTCCCTCTCTTTCTTCCGTCTCGCTCAACCCGGTCTCGCCGCGCATCCCCGCCTCGCCGCGCCCCCTGTCGCCACGCGCGTCTCCTTCGCCCCGCCCCCTCTCCCCCCGCATCTCGCCTTCGCCCCGTCCGCTCTCCCCGCGCGCCTCTCCCGGCCCGCACGTCCGTGCCTCGGCCGCTGCCGCACTGGGTCGCGCCTCGCCAGCGCCGCGCGCGGTCTCGCCGCTCCCGGCGGGCCTGCCGCGCATCTCGACGGGCCGCGAGGCGCCGAGGCCTCGCGAGTCGGAGCGCGAGGCCTCGCGCCCGACGTCCCGCGTGGGCTTTCGGGACCGCGACGCGCGGGAGCTGCGCGAGGGCGTCGCGCGCGCGCTGCGCGACGCCCACGCGACGCGCGACTCGCTCGGTCGCGATAGCGCCGGCCCCGGCTCCAGGGCCCGGACGCGGCCAAGCACCAGGCCGGGCACGCGCCCGGGCACGCGCCCGGGCACCCAGCCGGGCTCGCCGACCGAGCGGTCGCGCATGGGACGGCGCTCGGCGCTGCCTCGCCTGACCTCGATCGCCATGCCGTCTGGTGGAGGCGCCGGTGGAGACCGAGATGCCTCGCGCGGGCCGGGAGACGCGTTCCAACCCGGAGACGAGGCTCCGCCCGAGCTGCAGACGATCGACGACGCCCCAGCCGACTCGGCCCCGACGGTCGCCGAGGCTGTGCGGCTCATGACGGGCGGGTCGTCGGTCGTCGAGGGGTTTCTGGACGTCCTCGCCCGCGGTCGGGAGCGCGGCGCGAGGCGACGGATGGAAGCCGCCGAGGCCGTCCCGGAGGAAGCCAAGGAGGACGGCGAGGCGAGGGTTGGCGGAGGGGAAGGCGCGGCACCCGGCCGCGCCGGCGAGGAGCCCGGCGGTACGCCCCGCCGCGCCGACTCCGGGCGGCGGTCTTCCTCGCAGGCCTCCACGCGCACGGCGTCCGTCGCCGCGTCCGACGTCCGTTCCGGGGGCCCCTCGCGCATAGCACCGGGGGCGGGGGTGGCCGCCGCGGGCGCTGTCGCGGTCGCGGCCGCGGCCGCGTCCACGTCTTCCACCGCTCCCGCCGAGGGGGCTTCCGCGTTGTCGGCCACCTCCGCGCGTCCGCCTGCGCACGGCGCGGTCGAGGGCAAGAGCTCCGGGGGGCTGCTGGCCGCGATCTGGAGCGCCCTTGGGGGCAAGGACGGGGGCGGCAAGTCCAAAGGCTCTTCGAAGCGGACGTCGAGGGAGAGCAGTTCTTCGTCAAAGCCCGGAAGGAGCCAGGCATCCGAAGGCGCCCCGACTGCGCGGTTGACGTCGGAAGGTGGGGACGGCGCCGGCGCTGCGCGGACGACGTCGAGAGCCAAGAGCAGGACGTCCCCTGGCCGTCCACCGTCGGGCGGGGACGTCCACGCCACGGCTCCCGCCGCTGCGCTTCACGAGGAGGGAGAGGAAGATGCCGAGGCGGCGCTGGTCGCACTGCGGTCCAGGGACGAGGGCGCCTCGAGCGCGACCTCCTCGCGCGGGTGGCCCGAGGGTCCCGTCGACGAGGCGCTGGCGTCGCTCTCGCGCCGGTCGCACGACCTCTCCGGCGAACTCGCGGCGACAGACAGCGAAACGTCCTCCCGCCCCTCCACGCGGCGGCCGTCGCTCAGCGAGGGCGGTCTCTCGAGGGACTTTCGACGCGCGTCCGGGAGCCGCCTCTCCGGTTCGTCGCTCGGAGGCACGCCACGCAGCGCCGTGGGAACGCCACGTGCGTCCCCGTGGACCGAGGAGGAGGGCGGAACCGGCGGGAGCGCCCGGAGCGACGGTGCCCGCGGGCGTCCCTCGGCGCAGCGCACCCCTGCCGAGGTGGTCCGGCGCGCATCGTCATTCGCGATGGTCAGGCCCGCATCGGGGTTTCCGCCGGACACCTTGCAGAGCGGCGGAAGCGGCGAATCAACGAGAGGATGGGCTGCAGGAGGGGGCATTCTGAGAGGATCCGACTCTGGAGCGACCGCCGGCATCCTGCAGGGGACTGGCTCCGCAGCAACTGACGGCATCCTGCGGGGGTCTGGCTCCGCAGCAACCGACGGAGTGATGCGAAACTCCGGTTCCGGCGCAAGCGAGGGCCTCTTGCGGCGGTCGCTCAGCGCCCGCAGCGAGGGTCGCGGACGTCCGCCGCCCTCTCCCCGCGACCTCTCGAGACGATCTCCAGCGTCCCCGTGCGACGCGACCTCGTCACCGCTCTCACGGCTGCTGCCGTTGCAGGGCGCCTCCTCTTCGCGTCGCTCCTCGTCCACTCTCGGCGACTCGCCGCTCGCGCGTCGCCTCGTGGAGGCGCAGCTGCCCTTTGCCGACACCCTGACGCTGCACCCTGCCGTCTCCGCCGAGGGAGGGGAAGACTCCGAGACGGCCGATGCCAGGGCAGCGAGCGGCAGCACGGCTCGCGGCTCGCGGCCGTCGCTCGGCCGCGACTCTGGCGGCGCGCCGCGCTCGCCGGCCTTGCTCTCGCGCCCGAGCCCTCCGCCGGGCTTGCCCCGCGCGCCCCCGGCCTCGACGCTGCCCGGCGTCCGCGAGTCCAGCGCCCGGAGTGTGAGGAGCGAAGGCGAAGCGGGCGCGCCGAGCTCGGGGGCCCGGAGCGGTGCAACGATCGTCCAGACCCCCGGGAGCGGCGAGGCCGAGCCGCCCGCGGCCGCGCCCCTCCGGCTCGCCTCGTCCTCGCGGACCGTGGACTACCCTGCCTCCGCTTCCTTCACCATGCCCTCGTTCGTGGTTCCGCCAGGGGTGGTCGGCGGCGACCGAGCGGCGGTCGAGCGTGAGGTCGCGTCGGAATCCGTCGCGAGAGGCCCGTCCGGGTCCGGATCCGTCCGGGTGGACGTTGCTGCTCCGGAAGGGCTCCCGAACGTGGCGCTCGGGTTTCAAAACCCTGGACCGCCCCAGGGGTACCAGGACGAAGACTTTCAGGTCGTCCGGCCCAGAACCGAAGAGTCGGTCGGGGAGGACGTGCCGCCTCCGCCACCCACCACCGGCCCCCTCCCGATCGCCTCCCGCCCGAGCCCGGGCCCCGAAGCCCTGGCCGTGCCTCCTTCCGCAGGAGGCGTCTTCGGCTCCGTCGTCCCCCTCAGCGTCCGCGCGGGAGCGAGCGTTGTGGAGGGCCTCGGCGCCCCCGACGATGCCGAGGCCGCGTCGTCCGACGCGAGCGCTCGGGAGGGTGAAAGCGGGCGGTCCGGAGGCGCGACGACGACCTCTGCGCCCGAGACGACCACGAACGACGCCTCCGCCGCCGAGCCATCGACCCGCTCGGCTCCGCAGCCCATCCCCGCGCCCTCCACGGATCTCCTCGAGCAGATCTCCTCGCCACCGGACGCGCGGTTTGCTTCCTTTGACGGCGGCACCTCGTTCGTCGCGCCAGGGAGGGCGTCCAGGATCTTCCGCGCGTCCGTCGAGGCCCCGGACGGGTGTGGCGGCACCCAGGAGCTCGGGCCCCGGGCCTCGGCCGCGGGGGGCAGCGGCGAACTAGCCCGTCCCTCCGCTGACCTCGCGCCTCTGCCGGAGGAGCCGCAGCACTCCCACCACCACCGGTCCACCTTGGGCGCCGCCGAGGCGCACCGCTGGCGGACGCGCGCGCGCGATCCCGCGGGCATCGCCGGGCCGCCGCCCGTGCCGGTGTTCGAGGAGGCTGCCGCGCCTGGGACGGCCCCGTCGCTCCCCGCGGCGGGGCTTTGGCAGCGTGCCGCGGCCGCGGCGCTCGCGAGCGTCGCCGGCAGCCCCGGCGCCGAGGCTCCGCAGGTGGTCACGTCGAGCGGCGCAGACCACGAGGCCGGCAGGAGCAGCGGCGGCGGCGGCGGCCTCGCGCTGGGGGGCGCCAACGCCGCGACGTCCGGCAGCAATGGCGTGCGCTACTTCCAGTCGGCGGGCGACGATGCCGACGCGGCCGGCGGGGGTGCGGGCGCCGGCGCGGCCCCGTCGTTCTCGGCCGCGGCGACCTCGGCGGTTGCGGGCCGCAGCTTCCGGCGCGGCGCCGACTGGCTCGCTGAGCGGCTGCTGCGGCAGCGGCACCTGGGGCTTGCCGAGACGGCCGACGCGGGGCGCAGCGAGGCCATCCGCGCGCGCCTGGGCGTGCCGTGCCTGGTGGACTCTGGGCGGTACGCCGGCGCCAGTCGCGTGCGGTTCCGGGGCCAAAACGTGGCGCTGCACCTCTTGCTGCGCGACTTTGCGATCACGGTGGTGCAGCAGCCGATGTGGCTGCTCGGTCTCGTGACGCTGGCCTTTTACCTCCTCACGTACTACTTTTTCGGAGCCTGCTACTACCTGATCGTGCGCCTCGATCCGGGCTGCATCTACGGCGCCGACACGTTCATCGAATCGTGGACGCTCTCGATCATCACGCAGGCCACGATCGGGTACGGGAACACGGGTCCGCAGCGCTGCTGGCCGTACCAGGCGGTGCTGACCGTGCAGGCGCACGTGGGCATCGTGCTGCTGTCCTCGATCGTGGGCGGAGTGGCGTTTGCGCGCATCAGCCAGCCCAAGTTCCGCGCGCGCTCGATCTACATGTCGGACACGTGCTGCATCGCGCGCCGAGACGGCGCGCTCAAGCTCATGTTCCGCGTGGGCGACGTGCGGCGCACGCAGGTCGTCGAGCCGCACGTCAAGGCGTTTCTGTACACGTGGGGGCTCGGGCGCACGACCGCCGAGGGCGAGCACGTGCCCGTGCGCTGCGAGTCGCTCGGCATCGGGTACGTGGACGGCATGCTGCTGCTTCCGCTCGTCATCGAGCACCCCATCGACGAGCGCAGCCCGCTGTGTGGGCACACGTACGAGTCGCTCGCGGCGCTCAACGCCGAGATCGTCGTCACGTTCGAGGGCTCGAGCGAGGTCGGCACGCCCTTCATGGCCCGCCGGTCCTACCTCCCCGAGGAGATCCGATGGGGCGAGCCGTTCGCCACCATCGTGCGCCGCAACGCCATCGACCACGGCGGCGGCGCCCGAGGCAAGCCGGCGGGCGAGCGCCTCCGCCTGGACGCCGCGCGCCTCCGCGACGCCGTCCTGTCGCTCTTCCCGCGGTGGGGGCAGGCGGCGCGGCACAGGCGCCGCATGCGCGCCCGGCGGCTGCCCGGCATCGTGGCCGACCTGACGCACTTTTACGACCCGGCCCCCAAGGCCGCGTGGATGCCCGGCGGGGCGGGCGTGGGCGTCGGCCAGCGTCCGCCCGAGGGCAGCGCCGAGGCCGCGGGCGAGGGCGGCCCCGGGCGGCGCCGGCGGCGGCGGCACGCGCCGGCGCCGCCGCCCGCGGAGGCGTCGCGTCTGGTGGTCTCGCGCGCGCTGCGGACGGTGCCGTACCCCCTGCTGTCCGAGAACACGCTGGTGGTGTCCGAGTCGGCGTGCCTGTGTCCTGGGCGTCGCCCGGGGACGCTCGAGCTGCGCGTGCGGGTCGGGGACACGTACCCGTCGCACGCCGTGGACGTGGTCCCGCAGGTGGTCTTTTACCGCTGGGGTCCCGCGCCCGTGGAGGACAAGCTGCCCGAGCCGTCGCACGGGCCCGAGCACGTGCCTGCGCAGCGCGAGCACGCGCTCTGCCACACGGTCGCGCGCATGCTGGACGTCGGGCAGCTCGAGGAGAACGAGAAGCTCTTCCTGCGCCTGCCCGTCGAGCTCGTGCACGTCATCGACGAAAAGTCGCCCCTCGCCGCGTGGATCGACGTCGCCCGCGAGGCCGTGCTGCGCAGGCTCGAGTGGGAGCGCCAGGCGCGCGTCGCCAGGGAGGCCCGCGAAGCCCAGCTCGCTCGCGAGGAAAGGGAGCGCTGGGAGCGCTGGGCCCGCGAGGAGGACGAGCGCGAGGCCAGGGAAAAGCGGGAGAGGGCGGGGGGCGCAGGGGACGGCGCGGCCGACGAGGAGGGAGCGGCGGGGGGGTGCGGCGGTGATGCCCTCCAGCCCGCCGCGGGCGGCAACGCCTCGCCGTCCCCGTCATCTCGCGCCTCGCCCCGGTCCTCGTCTGCGGCCCTCCCCACCGCCCTCTCCAAGCAGCGCTCGTCGGCGGCCGTGAAGACGCACACCGAGGACGGCGCGCTGGTGCTCACGCTCAGCCCCGATGCCGGGGCCGGCAGCAGCGACGCCGGCAGCGCGCGGAGCGACGACGAGGACCGGTGGGGTTCGGAGTCGCCCGTCGATGGCAAGGAGGGCGGCGGGGCCGCGGACGGCCGGCCTCGAAGCGGCCCCGCCTCGCCTCGGTCGGCGCTGCCCTCCTCGTCGCCCCCCCCCCCTCCAGCTCCGCTGCCTGAGTTTCCCTCGACGCCTCCGCCGTACCTGAACGCTCTCCCGGCGTCTCTCCGCACCACGTTCGACGAGCTGGTGGTGATGCTGGATGCGTACGAGAACGGAACGCTGACCAACTGGATCCGGCAGCGGACCTACCCCGTGGCCGCGCAGGTGCACTGGGGGCGGCGCTTTGCCGAGATCGTGCGCTCGCCGCACCTCTCCTCGGACGGCCGAGCGCGCGTCAAGTGGGGCAAGTTCCACGACACACAGTACATCCGCGAGCACGAGTGGGTCGACTGGGCCGAGGAGGCCGGCTTCCTCGACCGCTGGATCGAAGAGCAGGAGCGCGAGGAGAACGAGGCGGGGGGAGAGGAGAACGCCGACGACCTCGCGCGGCGCGTCACGGCGCTCTCCGGGGAGCTGTCACTGCGCTCGTCGTCGTCATCCGAGATGCCCCCCCGGGCCGCCCGGACCGGCAGAGCCGTCGCCTTTCGGTCGCGCGCGCGCTCGCCCGCCTCGGCCTCGAGCGGCGCCGCCTCGCCGGGCGAGGGCGCACCCGCGCGCCGCCGCTTCCGCGGCCTGGAAGCGTCGCAGCCGCCGCCGGAGATGGAGAGCTCTGCCGAAGCGCGCGAGCGCAGGCGGAGGGAGCGGCGGCGCGCGCGCGCCGAGCGGTCGCGGGCGCGAGAGGAGGGGCGGACGCGGAGGTCGTCGGCGTCGCTCGCAGGCGCCGACTCGGACTCGTCCGAGTCCGTTTCGACCGCCTCGTCGTCGGCGGCGGCGTCGTCCTCCGCCTCGTCGTCCTCGTCGTCGTCCTCCTCCTCCTCCTCCGCATCGGCGTCCTCGGCGTCGTCCGCCAGCGGCAGGCGCGCCGGCGGCCGGGGCGGCGCAGCTCGCGACCGCCAGGAGAGCCCGTCACGCTGGCCCGTGCCGGGCTTCCTGAACCGCCTCGCGCGCACGTCCGCGGGCTCGATCGGGCTCTCCCGACGCTCCTCGGCGCCCATCTCGGCGGGCCACGCGGCCGCCGCGGCGAGGGTCGAGACCGCGGCCGCCCGTCCGGCCAGCGCGAGGGGCGCCCCGCGCGACGTCTCCCACCTGTCGGACAACGAACGCATGGAGCGGCGCTTCTCCGCGCCCGTCGAGTGGATCGCCAAGCGCGTTGGCGAGGCGCTCGCGCCCTCCAGGGTCGAGGGGGAGAGCGAAGGCGAGGCGGAGGGGGGCAGCGCCTTTGGGTCGACCGCTCCGGGGCACCCGGGACGCCAGCCCGGCCCCTCCGCTTCGGGACCCTCGTGGCGGCAGCCCTCCCCCTCCGCTCCGGGCCTTTCGGGGCGGCAGCCGGGACCTTCCACCCCTCCCTCCGAACCCCAGACGACGCCGTTCGCCTCGTCGTCACGTCTCCCCGCGTCAGAGTCGTCGGCACAGACGTCGCTCGGAAGCGCCTCGCGGCGGTCCGCGCGGACGCGGCGGTCTGGGGGCGGCGCGGGCGTCACCGCGGAACGCAGCGGCGGCGCCGTGGCCTGGGGCGCGTCGTCCTCCGATCTCTCGCGCTCCAGGGCGGCGACGCCCCCAAGCGCGAGGACGACCGCGTCGGCGCGGTCGCGGGGCCCGGCGGCCCAGCGCCGCGCGGGAGCCTATCCCCCGCTCTCCGCCAGAGGCGACGGCACGCCCGGACGTCCGCCGCGCGACTCGACGAGCCCAACGGCCACCGGGGCGAGCGGTAGCGCGACCAGGGCTGCGTCCCCCGCCTTGACGGACCGCGAACAGCGACGGTCGCAGTCCGTGACCCTGGGCCGCCGGGCCCCTTCGCCCTCGTTGATGGGCCCCCCGTCCCGCCGCGCCCAGTCGCCGTCGCTGGCCGGCGCCCGACGCGCCGCGTCGTACCAACGGGCCGCCTCGGCGCGCGGGGCCGGCACGGTCGAGGCCGCGAGCCGCGCCTGGGAGCTCCGTAGCGTCAAAAGCTCGCGCTCCGGGCGTTCGCGGACGCCTGCAGCTGGCCGGGAGCCCACCCCTCGCGGTGAAGCCTCTGGTGGTGCCGGCGTCTCCGGCGCGGCTCTGCCCCGCCGCCGCGCGTCCGCCTCGGCCGCCCAAGGTCCGGCGGGCGACGCGCCCCGAACGGCCCGCCGGGATCAGGCCGCTCCCGCGCCGCGCGCGCACCACGGGTCGCAGCGGCACCGGCACCGTCCGATGCGGTCTGCGTCGCTGGCCGCCGAGGCGCTCGCGCCCGCCGCCGAGCCGAGCGACGGCTCCCTGCGCCCGTCGCCCTGGACCGGTCCGGCGCAGTTTGCCGATCGCACGATTCACGCGCTGACCTCTGGCTCGGACGCCGCCCCGCACCAGTCGCTTTCCGGGCTGACGTGGCCGCGCCAGGCGAGCGTCGCGGCGCTGGGCGCGCTGGCGCCCGCCGCCAGCGGCCTCGGCCCGCGAGCCTCGGACGGGCCCCGGTCGAGCCTCGCCGCGACCGTCTTCCCGCCAGAGGGCGCCGGGCGGCGCGGCGCAGGCGGAATGCGCGAGCTGCGCGAGTGGGGGGGCGGGTTTCCCGCCTCCCGGAACGCCGAGGGGACGTCAGCCTACGAGGCGTCGGTCGCCGGGACGGCGACGACCAGGACCTCCGGCCGCGACCACGCTGCCCGCGTGCCGTCCTCGGTCGCGTCGCTCCACGACCCCTTTGCGCTCTACGGCTCCCAGGGCGCCTCCGCGGGCGCCGGCGGGTACGACCCGGGCGCCGTCGTCGCCGCATCTCCCCCCCGCGGGGTTCGCGGCGGCCTCCGCCCCTCGCGCATCCTCGCGGCGGCGCCAGGTGGCGCCGCCGCGGGATTGCGCAGCCACGGCGGCTCGCCCACGCGTCCGCGCTCCCCCGCGCGACGCCCGCACGGCCTCGCGCCCTCGCACCGGTTCACGCACGGTGCCCAGCCGATCGCGGGCCCGGTCGCGGGTGCGCCGACCGCCGCCACGGCCGCGCCGCCGCCCGCGGGCGGCGGCGCGGCCGCGGGCGCGACCGCCGCCCTCGCGCCGCTCGCGGAGAACGTCGTCGCGCCGTGGCCCCTGCGGGGCGCCGCGGCGCAGGCGGCCGTCGACCGCGCGCCGATGCCGGCGCCCGGCTGGCCGCGCGCGCCGGCCTCTGCAGGCAGCAGCTTTGACCCGTCCACGAGCGACGTCGCCGCGGCGGCTGCCGAGCGTCGCCGCGCGCGGCTGCACGCCTCGCTCGAGGCCCACGAGCGGTCTGCGCTGCCGCACGGGCGGTTCCGCGTGGCCGACCCCGCCGCCGCGTCGGTCGCGGGCTCGCGCCAGGCGCCCCCAGGCGGCTTTGGCTCGCCACCGGGCGGGCGCCTCGCGGGCCCCGGCGGAGGCAGCCCCGCAGGCGCGCGGTCGTTCGGCGCCGGCTCCCCCGCGTTCCCCTCGTCGGTCGGAGGCGGTTCGCCTGGCGACTCGCTCACGGCCGCCGCCGGGCGCCGGCTCGGGGCCCTGGGCGCGGCCTCGTTCTCGGCGGGCTCGCCACCCGGGGCGTCGAGCGCCGTGCAGGCGCGCCCCGGCGAGCCCGGGCACCTCGTCTTCTCCACGCACCAGGACCGCGCCGAGGGTCCGGGCGCTACGATTTCGGGTGCGCGCGACGTACTGGGCACGTCGCTGGCGTCGCTGCAGCAGCACCAGCGGCACCACCGTCTCACAGGCGAGGGCCAGCTCTCCCCCCCCCAGGCCCGGCTCGCGGGGCGCGACGTCGCGGCCTCCGTGGCCTCTTCCGGCGGCGCGCGTCTCGCGGGTTCCGCGCCTTTGCACCGCCGTGTGCGGTCCCTTGGCTCGGCGCTGCGCGGCGCGTCCGCGTTTTCGCCCCCCGGCGGTGGCGCTCTCGCGGCCGTCGGCGAGGAGGGGGCCGGTGTCGGCGGAGGCGGAGGCGCGACGCGAGGCGCGTCTCCGCCTGGAGTCGCCTCGACGCGCGCGGGCACGTCGGGCGTCGGCTCTCCTCCGGGCGCCTCGGCGCTGCGGTCCGGGTCGTTCGCGGTCGGCAGCCTTGGCGCCGCGGGGCGCGCAGGGTTGGTCGCCTCGCCGCTGCCCGGCGGAGGCCTGGCGCCGCTCCGCGCCGCGTCCGTGGCGGTCCGCGCGCCGGCCTCGGCGAGGCGCGGTCAGGCTGGGCTGACGCTGGCCGGGCTCGAGAGCACCCGCGGCGCGGCAGGTCCAGGCGGCGCATCGCTCCCCCGGGGCCGGCCGCACTCGCCTGCCGCGGGCGGGGGGTCGCCCCCGGGCGCGCCCGTCGGCGCGGGCGCAGCCAGGCGCGTGGGCTCGCCTCCCTCGGCCTCTGGCGCAGTCACCGGCGACCTTCTATACGCAGGCCACCAGCTCGCCTCGTCTCGCGGCGCCATGTCTCCCGACGAGGCGTCGGCGCTGTGGGCCGCCGCGGAACACGACCCGGACGCGCTGGGCGGCATGGCGGCGCCCGAGTCGCACGCGCAGCGTCGCACGCAGGAGTTTGCGCGCGCCGAGGGACACTACACGATGTCGCACGTCGAGCGCGAGGCGCTGGAGCGGTGGCGGCAGCTGCTGGGCTCGCGCGCGGACGCCTCGCCCGGATCGACGCTAGGACACGACCCGTCGACCGTGCGGTCCGACCCGGGCCGGCCGAGCCTCGGCAAGGTCGGGGCGGGCCTCGGCGCGCGGTTCGCGACGCTGGTCGAGGACGTCCGCGCCAAAGGCCGCGCGGCGCGCGGCTCGGGCGCGCGGCTCGCGCCCGGGCGCCTGAGCAACCGAGGCGTGGGGCCGGGCACGCCCGGCTCTGGGGGCGGCACCCCTACGGCGTCCGGCGCCGCGGCCTCGGGGTCTGGCTTTGGCGCCTCGTTCTCCGGTTCATCGAGGGGATCGAGGCAGGGCAGAGTCGTGAGCTCCCCCGAGCTCGTCGAGCCGCTCCTGGACGACCGAGCGCGCGGGGGGAATGGCGAGGCCAACGCGGAGAAGCTCGGTCAGGCCGGCGCGGCCGCCCTCCCCTCCGCTCCAGACGTCATCGCTTCCTCGTCCATGCTCTCGGGATCTTCCGGAGTTTTGCCACCGGCGGCCTCCCGGCCGTCGTCGCCGCCCAGGACGGCGGCCGCCGCGCCGGCGTCGCGACCCGGCCTGGGACGCGTCCGCGTCCGCGGCGCGGCGGCGCGGCCGTCCGAGGCGTCTGCCGGGGCGGCGGCGCGGCCGACCGAGGCGTCTATCGGATCGGCGGTTCGATTGTCCGAGGCGTCCGCGGGTGCCTCGCCGCTTTCGCCGGGCCGGCCGAGCCGCGCCGGCTCGGCGAGCGCTGCCTCGGGCGTCGCGGGTCCCCTGGGCACCTGGTCGCTGCTGGCGCGTGCACCCTCGATGGCTTCGCCGCGGTCCGTGTCCGCATCTCTCTCCCGATCCGCGGCCGCTGTCGGCGGTCGGACGGGTGGCGAGGCGTCTGCGGCGTCGCCGGGGAGCACCTCGCCTCAGGGCGGGTCGCCCGCGCACCGCCCCCCCTCTGGTCGCCGCCCCCTCTCGCCGGGCTCTCCGTCCGGCGCGGGCTCTCCCGTGCGTGCGCCGGGGAGGGCCGCGAGCGGCGTGGCGTCGCCACTGGCGGGTGTGGCATCTCCGACGACGTCGCTGCCGCGGCCGCCGCGGCCGCCGCGGGGCGAGCCGTCGATCGCGCAGCTCGGAGCCGAGCTGCGGCGGCTCACGGCCCAGGGCGGAAGGCAGGAGGCCGGGCAGCGCAGCAAGGCGCAGCCCTCGCTCAAGGACCTGTTTGCGCCGGACCGCGGGGGGGAAGGAAACGGCGAGGGATGAGGCGTTTCGCGGCGGCCGCAACCGGCCCACGCCTTTCTCCGCCCGCCCTGCTGCGAGCACGCCGCCGCTGGGGCCTGCTCTTGCCTCTTCGCCTGCCCCCTCGTCTCGTCGCTTCTGTTCCGCACTCCGTGCCGTCTGGCCGTTTTTCAGACGCCTTTTCGCGTGCCCTCTGTCGCAGTTTCCCCCCCCCGTCTTCCTGTTTTGTTCTTTTTCGATTTGTTCTCTTCCCACATTGCCTTTTTTCCACGTCCTTCCCGCTCCCACCGCCATCCCACACGTCGTTCGCTTTCGACGCCCCCCTAGGGCGCCTCGCGCTCGCGGCGCTTTCGCGTCTCGAGCGCTCGTTTTTCTTCATTTTGCAGCTCTTCCGTCGTCGCGCTCTATCGTTGCCGCCTCGTGTGAACGTCTATTTCGGCGAGCGCGCGCTCCAATCCGCCAAGAGGGCAGAGAGGTCAACAGATGATGTGGGCATGTGGCTGGGTCGCGGGAGGAACGTTCGTCGTTGCCACGACGCGCCTCGCGACGATGGTTCATTTTTTGGAAACGCGGCGGAAGGTGATCACCTTTTTCCCGACGCGATTCGGGAGCGCGAGCGACTCCCCTTTTCCTTCCCCTCCCCCACGGCCCACCGCCCCACCTCACCGCCTCGCCTCCCCCCTCTTCCCCCCCCCCCCGCTCATCTCCCCCCACCTCGTGTGGTCCCGCACACGTCCTTGCTCTTCTCTCCCCGCGCAGCCGGCCCCGGATCCTTCACATCCCTCCCCGCCTTCCCAATCTCTCCCTCCCCCCCCGACCCCGCTCCCGCTTGTCCATCCGCCCCCCTCCCGTCCCTCCCCACGCCCTCTCGCGGCGGGGGAGTTCCGCCCTCCCCGTCCTGCCCCCGTGCCGCGCGTCCCGCGCTCCTTCCCTACCCCCCCCCCTCTCCCCGCTCGCTCCCCCTCTCCTCTCACTCCCTCTCCCCCCCCGCTCCTCGCGCGCGCTCCCCCGCGCGGCGGGCCCGCCCCGAGCCTTTCCCGGCGACCGCCCGCCCCGCGCAGGTCGCGCGCCCGCGGCCGCCCCGCTCGTCTTTCTACGCTCCTCCTGCGCGACCGCGGGAGACGCGGTGCCGCGACTGCACGCGTCCTGCCGCTCGCGCGGCGAATCCTTCCGCTCCTCTCCGCCCCCCCCTCCCCCCCGGGGCGCGTCACGCGCGTCTCGCCGCTCGTGCCGGCCTGCGCCCGAGCGCCTCCATGCCGGCCTGACGGGCCTCTGGGCGCCGGTCGCCAGGTGCGTGCGGGTCAAGACACCGTGGTTTTGTGCGCGGGCCGTCGGCGCGCGTCGTGCGGAGCAGTCGCGGCCTTTGCTCTGCGCTCGGGGGCTTTGAAGCGCGCCCTGCGTGGCGCGCCTCTGCTGGGCAAGCCGCGGGGGGGCGCTGCCCGCGCGGCGCGCGCACGCGTCGTCCAGCCCCCCCTCGCGGCTCTGGGACCGCCCAGTCGTCGTCTACGAAATGCTTAGGGACGGGAGTGGCGAACTGCGCGGCGATCGCGCGTCGTGCCGACCGGCCCCTGGGGCGCGGCGAGAGGGGCGGGCCCGCCCCTCTCGCCGGGGGGGAGCGTGCCACTGAACGACCCGGCGCGGCGAGCGTGCCACTCGGCGCAGCAAGGGGCCGGACCGTCGTCGAGTGGCACGCTGGGGGGCGGAGGAGGGGAGGGGGAGAGCAGAGAGGGAGGAGGGAGGAGGAGGGGGGAGGAGAGCAGAGAGGGAGGAGGGAGGAGGGGAGAGGGAAGGGGAGCGGAGAGGGAAGGGGAGAGGGAGGAGGGGAGAGGGAGGAGGGAAGAGGGAGGAGGGGAGAGGGAAGGGGAGCGGAGAGGGAAGGGGAGCGGAGAGGGAGGGAGGCGATGCGCGGGGGTGGACGGAAAAGGGGGACATGCACCCCATTCCGCGGGGGTGGGCGCGGGGGTCGAAACGCCCTCGTGCCGCCCTCTCCGCGCCCCCCTCCCCCCCTCGCCTCACGCTTCGACCCCCCTCCCCCCCGTCTCCGCAGACACCCGCAGGATGGCCGCCGAGGGCGCCGAGGTGGCATCCCCCTCCAAGGAGGCCCCCCCGCCTCCGCCCCCCCCGCCCCCTCCTCCGCCCCCTCCTCCGCCCCCTCCGCCTCCTCCGCCCCCTCCTCCGCCCCCTCCGCCTCCTCCGCCCCCTCCGCCTCCTCCGCCCCCGCCCCCTCCTCCCGCCAAACCCAGCAGGGACGCCCGGGCTTCCTTCGACGGAGCGAAGGATGGGTCGGCAGGGACGAGCGTAGAGAGGACGGGAGGCGGCATTGGCGAGACGGGCAACGGAGGAGCTGGGGGGAGCGACAAGGGCACCGAGGCCGAGTTGGGGAAGGGCAGCAAGGGTTCTGCGGCCGCTCCCCCCGTCGTCGCGCCCCCTCCGCCCCCTCCGCCTCCCCCGCCTCCGCCCCCTCCGCCTCCCCCGCCTCCGCCCCCTCCGCCTCCTCCGCCCCCTCCTCCGCCTCCCCGCCCGCCTGCGGAGGCGATGGAGATGGACGAGGCCGCTCCTTCCAAGCCGCCCCCTCCTCCGAGTGCTCCGCTCCCTCCTCCTTCGACCGCTCCGCCTCCGCCTCCGCCTTCACCTCCGCCTCCGCCTCCGCCTCCGCCTCCTCCGCCCCCTCCGCCCCCTCCGCCTCCGGCCGAGACGGCAGGAAAGCCCGAGGCGAAGGCTGCGGAAAAGGGAGCTCTCTCTCAGAGCGAGCCTAACAAGAAGACCGAGTTAAATCCCGAAAAGGTCTCGACTATTGCGCTCGAGAAGCGCCCGGAAAAGGGCGCTTCCGAGACTGCCGCTTTGAAAGCGCCTGCCCACAGCCCCCAGGACGCCTCGCCCACGGAAGAGGATGCGCCTCGGAGGGGCATGCCTGAGGGATCTTCCGGACCCTCTCCTTCCCCCAAGCCCGCTTCGGAGGAGAAGCGGGAGACCAGGAAGACGGAGGAAGCGGGCGCAAAGGGCAGCGCGGCGGCTGGGCCAGCCGCCAAGGAAAAGGGCAGCGCGGCGGCTGGGCCAGCTGGTGGGGAAAAAGACAGCCCGGCAGCCACGTCCGCGGCCGCGACAAAGGCCAAGATTGCCTCGGCAGAGGTGTCGACGGGAGCGCGCGGCGCTTCGCCGCGCGCTCTCTCTGCGGCAAAGCCGCCCGAGCTGCCCACCTCATCTCCGTCCGCCCTCTCGCCCACTCCCAAGGCTTCGATCGCAAATGCTGCGTCTGAGAAGGCTCACGCAGCGCCCTCACTCCCATGCGCCCCTCCCAAGGCTCCTGCACCGACACCGTCTCCCGCCGCTCCCGCCGAGGCATCCGCGGCTCCCCCACCTCCCGCCGCTCCCGCCGAGGCATCCGCGGCTCCCCCACCTCCCGCCGCTCCCGCCGAGGCATCCGCGGCTCCCCCACCTCCCGCCGCTCCCGCCGAGGCATCCGCGGCTCCCCCACCTCTAGCCGCCTCCACCAAGAGCCGTGTGGCGCCCTCTCCCCCCGCCGATCCCGTCGATGCGTCGCATTCGGAGCCAGCGAGCCTGGGAGAGGACGCCGCGGAAGCCGCCAAGCGAACCGGGAAGGTGACCGGTGGGCGCGCGGCGACCGCGGACCCGTCCAAATCGACAGGGGGCGCGAGTCGCGCGCCCCCGCCGCCCTCCTCGTCCTCCTCGCCGCCTCGCGTCGCACCCGCGGCCGCAGAGGCCTCCCCCGCGTCGTCGGCCTCTTCGGCTCCCTCGGCGCCCTCGGTGCCCTCGGCATCCTCCGCCTCCTCGGCGCCGTCTGCGCCGTCTGCGCCGTCTGCGCCGTCGGCCTCGTCCGCGTCCTCGGCCTCGTCGGCCTCGTCTGCCCCCTCGCCCGCCTCCTCGGCCTCCTCGGCCTCCCGGCCCTCCTCGCCGCCCGACGGAGACCGGGCGAAGAAGAGGAGGGAAGGCAAGGCTCGGGGGACGGACGAGGAGGGCCGGAAGAAGAAGAAGAGCAAGAAGATCCAGGGAGAGGGCGAGGATCGCGCCGCCTCGGCGCCAGCCGCCACCGAGGCCACCGCCTCCAAGCCCTCCTCCTCGGCCCCCCGCGGCCCGGGCACCTCGCCGGCGCCCTCTGCATCCGAGTCCGTCCCGCGGCGCCCCGCCAAGGCGGCCGAAAAGGGCCGCGAGGCGTCCGAGGGGTCTGGCGGCAAGCACGCCGGCGGAGCAAGCAAGGGAGCCACTGGGAGGGCACCCGAAGGGGGTAAGGGAGGAGCCTCCGCTCCCAAAGCGACTGAAGGAGGAAAGGGCGGAGCTGCCGTCCCCAAGCGATCCGACGTCGGCAAAATCGGGGCTTCCGTCCCCCAGCGATTCGACGCCGGCAAGGGCGGATCCGCCACCCCCAAGGCACCAGAGGCCGGCAAGGGCGGATCCGCCACCCCCAAGGCACCAGAGGCCGGCAAGGGGCCTGGCGACGCCGCGGCCGTGCGCCCCGGCGCGTCGGACGCCGCGGCGGGCTCTTCGGCTTTCGGATCCGCCACCGCCTCCGCTGCCGCCGCCGTGGGGTCTGCGCCTTCGCCGCTCGGGTCCCCGTCTCCTTCCGCTGAAGGCGCTCCGTCCGCGCCGCCGCCGCCGACGTCGTCGTCGTCGCGCCGCTCGACGCGGCAGCCCGGGGAGCGTTTCGAGGACGCCCCGCTGGGTTTCGAGACGGACACGCCGATGATGGAGATGCAGGCCGGGAGCGGCGTGTACTACCAGGCGCAGATCGTGCGTCGGACGTCGCGCGAGATCCTGGTGCTGTTTCCGGCCACGCGCGACGCGCCCGAGCGCCGCGAGTGGGTGGACGCGCGCTCGAGCCGGTTCTGGCGCGGGACGCTGCAGACCAAGCACTGGAAGTACCTCAAGGGCAAGTACGGTGCCTGGACGCCCGCCAAGTCGGCGCTCCGCGACCTCAAGGAGCGCGGCAAGGCCGACCGCCGGCCGACCCAGGCACCAGCGGGACGAGACAGGACACGCGTCGCGCCCGACGACCGCCCTGCCAAGGCGGGCGAGCCCGAGAACCCGACCGACTCGGACCGAGCCGCGCACCGCGTCGGCGACAGGACGCACGGCGCCGCAAAGCCGCGCAAGAGCGACGGCCGCGCCTCGTCCTCGAGCTCGCGCTCGTCGGGCGGCTCGTTCGACGACCGGGAGCCCACCGCCGAGACGACGGCGGAAAAGGCCAAGAGCGATGCCGAAAAGGAGGTGCTCGCCGGAAAGGCCAAGAGCGATGCCGAAAAGGAGGTGCTCGCCGGAAAGGCCAAGAGCGATGCCGAAAAGGAGGTGCTCGCCGGAAAGGCCGAGCCCGGCGCCGAAAAGGAGGTGCTCGCCGGAAAGGCCGAGCCCGGCGCCGAAAAGGAGGTGCCCGCTGGAAAGGCAAAGCCCGACGTCTCCTCCAAGCCCGTCGCAGGCGCCTTCAAGGCCTCCTCCAAGCCTTCCGCGCCAAAGGACCGCGTCGGCGACCCGCCTTCCGCCCAGCAGCCCCACCCCGAGCCCGCCTCGAAGCCCCCGCAGGCGTCTTCATCGGCCCCCTCTGCCCCGGCCAAGAAGCGCAAGGCGGAAGCAAGCAAGGGGCCGGGGGGGAGGGTCGGCGGCGGCGAGCCGCCGAGCGACTCGTCCTCGTCGTCCTCCTCGTCCTCCTCCGAAGACGGCGGTGGGCACGAGGCGGCCACCGCGGCGTCCCGCCCAGCGGCCGTCTCCTCCAAGCCCGGCGTCCGGCAGAGCGAGGGCAAGAAGAAGAAGAGCACCGCCAAGACGGGCCGCGGGACCGACGGGGTCGAGGCCGACAGACCCCCAAGCGAGGTCGCGTCGGCCGAAGCGGGCGGCACGGGCTCGGGCTCGGGCTCGGGCGGCGACGGCGCGACTGCTGCAGCCGACGCCAAGCCGGGCAAGGACAAGCCTCCGTCCAAGCCGAACGCCAAGAAGCGTCTCGCCGCGGGCGGGGAGGCCCCGCGGGCCGCCGCCTCCGAGGCGCAGGACGGGAGCGGAGCCGCGGCCGCGGAGACGGCCGGCGCGACGGACGCCCCCGCGGGTGCCTCATCTCCACCTGGAGGGTCGACGGTCGTCGGCTCCGCCGCCGTCGCCGTCGAGTCGACGCCCGGCTCCAATGGCCCCGAAGGTGCGTCTCCCGCAGCAGCGGCCGAGAGGGACCCCTCGGCGGGCGCCGACGTCGCCTCCCCCCCCGCCGCGGCCTCGCCCGCCTCGGGCTCGCAGCCTCCACGCGCGCCGGGGGCGCGCCCTTCGCCTGCGCCGCGCGCGCTGGATCCTCTGGCGCGGTGGTTCAAGTGCCACTACGCCTCGCTGGGCCACGCCGGGCTCCTGGGCTCGGCCCGCCCGCGCCTCCGCGGCGGCGCAGAGACGGCCCCGCCTCGCCGGGGCGGCAGCGAGGGCCGCGCGCGCCGCGCCAAGGCCGCGGCCGCCGCCGCCGCCGCTACCGCGGACGGGCAGCCGGGCACTCCCAGGGGAGCGGCCGCGGAGCCCGCGGCGGCGTCCAAGGCCGAGCTTGCGTCGCCTCCGGGCGCCTCGCCCCGGCATGCCTCCCCCGCCGCCGCACCGGCCAAAGCCCGCAAGGCCGCCAAGCGCAAGGCGGAACCCGGCGGCGAGGGCGTCAAGGCGCGCCCCGGGAGCGGCGCGGGCGATCCGTCCGTTGCCGCGGACGGCGCCAAGCCCGCTCCGGGTGAGGGCCCGGACGCCAAGGCCAACGCTGGCTCCAAGAGAGCTGCGGACGTCTCCACGCCCGCCACCAAAGCCTCCGCCGGCGGCAAGGCTACCTCGGACGTCTCGACGCCCGCTGGAAAGTCGGGCGCGGTCGGCGCGGTACCTCTGGCTCCAGTCGCCGTCTCCTCGGACAGCGTGCTCGCCTCGCCGGGCGTCTCGACGCCCACGGCGGGCGGCAGGGGCGGCAAGCGCCCCGCCGGGCCAGGGCGCGACGGCGACCCCCCGGCCAAGCGTCCGGCCGGCTCTGTCCGCGCCGGCGCGACCGGGCGCCCCTCGACGCTCGGCGCCGCGTCCGCCTCGACGTCCGGGCACGCGCACGCGGGCGACCGGGGCGGACAGGGTGCGGCCGCGTCGCCGTCGCCTGCCACGGGCGCCTTGGGCGGCCCCACCTCGGGCTCTGCGGTGGCCGCGGGGGGAGCCGGGCCGATCGGGCGCGCGGACAACCCTCCGCGGCCACGGCCGGCGCCCTCGCGCCTGGTCGAGGTGGATCTCTTCGGCGGAAGCGGCCCGACCGCCAGCCCGCGTCCCGGCGGCGGCGGCAGAGCCGATCACCGCTCCCTCCCCGGCAGCCAGGGAAGGCGATGAGAGGGGCTCGGGGGAGGAGGGGGCAGGGATGCTCGCCGCAAGGCGCTCGAAGAGGAGCGAGCTGCGTCTTTGGCTGCGACGCGAAGTTCCCGTCTCGGATGCGGCGCGGCACGACTCAGCGCGTCGTTCCGCGACGGGCAACGTCGATAGCCGGATGCCGGTCCCTCCTCCGAGTCTCACCCAAAGCCCTCGACCCTCCCCCCTCACCCCCCCCCCTCTCCTCGCGCGCCCTTTCACCCGCTCTCCTTTTGTTCCGCTCTACTCGCTCATCCTCTTCTCTCCATCGCTCGGCCGGTTCCGTGCCCATATCTTTTTCTTCCTTTCCCGCTCCTCTTCCTGCCCCTTTTTTTTCTTCTTCTCTCCCATCTCCCCCCCCGCTCACCCTTTTGGCCATTTTCGGTCATCCCCCAGCCTCCCGCCCTTGCAATCCTTTCCCCCTGTGCCCCTATCTCCCATTCATCGCCTTTGCCCTCTTTCCCGCCAGCGCCGCACCAGCGCGCAGTAACGGAATCGGAGTCGGCCGGCCGCGGGGCGCTACGTCGCGTGTATCGAGGGTGGCTAACGGGTCCTACAGAACGGGAGCAGGGAAAAGCGGCCGGAAAAGGGGGGAAAAGGGAAAGAACGGGCAAGAGGGGACAAGAACGAGGACGAAGGAGGGCAGACCTCTGGCCGACGGCGTGGCGGAGAAGGAAAGAAAGGACGCGTGGAGTGGTGTGTGAAAAAGAAACAAAAAAAAAACAAGCGTGCCGACCGACGGTTTGGCAAGTCGACGCCCCCGCGATTTGCAGCGGCCTTGCCGTCGTCAATTGGCGACCCAACAACCCAGCCACCGCCGATCGCCGGTTCGACGATCGAGCGATCGAGCACGCCAAACGAAATGCGCCCCCCGACGACGCTGGGCGACGCCCCGCCGTCCGAGCAACCCGCGCAACTTTGTGCTCCTCTTCGCCTCCCGGGAGGAGCAATTTTTTCCCAACGCACGGCGTGCAACAGATGCCTCTGCAGACCGACGACGTTTTACGACCCCCTCCGCCATCTTTTCCTCTCGGAGCCGGAAGGCCATCGCACCGATCGCGTTGGGAGGGTCTTGGTGCTCAGCGGTCCCCCGACCATCTCCGGGGCGTTTCACCGCACCCCTGCACCATCGTTCCCCGCGCCTTTCCCTCCGCTCGTCTGCTGCCCTTGCCTGCGCCCTTCGCTCGGCTCATCCAGCATCGTACGCTGTGCCTTTCGCTCGGCTCATCCAGCATCGTTCGCTGTGCCTTTCACTCGGCTCCTCCCGCGCCGTCTCCTCCCCCCCCTCCCCCTCCTCGCGCCTCCCCCTGCGCTCCCTCTCCCGCATCCCTCTTGCCTCCGCGCCTCTTGCGCGCGTGCTTCTTGACGCCTCCGTCTGGGCCCCCCGCCTGCTTCCCCGTCGTCTTCTTCTCCTTTTTCTTGACAGAAAGCGGGTTTGGTCCCTTGGCCTTTCCCTTGCGGAACTGCACGCCGGTCTCGACGGCGCCGAGGGGCTTGGCGCGGAGGGGCGCGTTCCGGAGGGCCGCGTCGCCGACGCCCGCCTTGACCAGCACCTGCCTGGCGGCCCGCGCGGCGGCTCGCGCCTCGGCGTCCGAGAGTGCGGAGCGCGCAGAGAGCGCCCGCTCGGCGGCGTCCAGCGCGGCGGCATCGAGCTCGTGCAGGCGCACGCCGTTGGCCGTCGCGAACACGACGGGCACCGCCGTCGTGGCCGCGCAGCGCGCCTGCAGCGAGCGGTCCTGCGTCGCCACGAACCAGTGCTCGGGGTTGCACGCCGCCGACGCGCCAGACGACGGAGCCTCCACCAGCGCCTGCGCGGCGATGCACGCGTCCGCGGCCACGTGCGACGACTCGTGCCCGCACGCGTGCAGAGCCAGCTCCCGCGACGAGTGCGACGCCGCGAACAGAGCCTCGCGCGTCGACTCGTCCGAACCGGCGTCCAGCTCCTTGGCGGCACGGCGCAACTCGGCACGCACGCAAGGAGTCACGAACACGCGCACGGGAGCGCCCAACAAACGTCCCAACACCTGCTCGGGCGTGCCTTGCCTGCAGCGGAAGGAGCGAGGCGACGGAGAGGGGGAGGGAGGGGGCGGTGAGCGGAACTGGCGCAGACGCAGACGCAGAGGAGCCGGCGCGCCTCGGAGACGGACGCAGACGCGCGCTTCTCCTCGCAACAACGTAGCGCGGCAGAAACGTGCGGTAAACAAATGCGTACCCCCGACCGGCCAGAACCGACTCGGACGACGGCCCAACGCCGCGCAAACGCCCCCCCGCCCCGCGACCTCCCGTCGCGCCTCGTCCGACGCTCGCGGCCGCTCCTCTCGCCTCCCCCCCCCCTCTCGGCCTTTCTCCCTCCCACCCCACCACCACTTTGCGCGCTGCTATTTTCCTCGTTCCTCCCTCGCTCGTGCGCTCTCGACACCCCGCGCTGCCCTTGCGTCCCTCCCTCGCTCTCCGCACTTCATGTTCTCGAGCGCCACGAGAAAGTTGCCATCCGCCAGGATCTTAAAGGGCGGACGGAAGTCGCGCTGGATGCGGAAAAACCGCAGCGTCCGGCTGATCTGCTTGTGCTTGCGGCGACGCATCGCGGTCCCGCGCCAAGGTTTCCTGCGGCTTTCGAAGCGCGAATACGCCGTGCATCGGCGAGCGAGGGGGAAAGGTGGCGTTGCGCGGGCGGGGAGCGGGGCAGGCGCGCATGCGCGGGCGGCGCGCGCGCGCGCGCGGAGGGAGCCGTGGGGAGGGCGGGGGGGAGGCGGGTGGAGTGAGGGAGGGCGGGGAGGAGGGGGCGGGTGGGGCACGGTGGTCGGCCGCGCTGGCGTTTCTGTTCTGTGGAGCCTAGGGCTCTGCGGCGGTCTTGCGCGTCGCGCTATTGAGCGCTCTTCGGTTGCCCCCATCCCCCCACCCTCGTCGAGCCGACCCAGATCCCCCTCTGCTCCCCCCTTTTGCCTTTTCGTTGCTTGTCAAAAGAGCACGTGGTCGCGAACGAGACGAGGCGCTGCGTTGGGAGCGTGGAGGGACGCCACAGGAGGGTTTGGGGGGGCAAAAGGCGCAGCGGCGTGGGGTGCGCGTGGCGAGGACGCAAAGGTGATGCGGTGCGAAAGAACGAGGGAGGCAAGTGAGGGTGAACGTTGGAGACGGCGGTCGTGCGGAAGAGAGCCAGAGGGGGACGAGGAGAGACGCAACGAGGAGAGAGGCAGAGGTCGGGAGGGAAGAGGAACGAAGCGAAAAAGAGGTCGCATCCCGTGGGTCGCGTCTGGTGTCATGCGATCGAGGGGCGGGGCAGAAGTCTGGGGTCGTGGTGCGCCGTGTTCGGCGCGGAGTGTGTGCGAAACGCGACGCTGCGATGAGGCGGGTGAGGTGGAGAATGGACGGAAGGGGGGGGAGGGCGAACGGCGCGGTGGAGGAAGGGTGTGTGTGGCCCACGTGGCCTCGTGGGGCTGCTCGGAAAGGGTCGGGCGAAGAAGCGGGAGGGTGAGTGGGGAGCAAAGAAGCCGAGTCGAGGGCACTGAAGGGTCGAATTGGGGTGCGCGCCAAAGAACGGGTACGCACGTGGCGAGGGTGCTCGGGGTGCTTGCGAGGATGCGCGGTTCCCAGAAGCCGTCGGGGGGGCGAAAAAAGGCGTGGCCAGGCGGCCTGGCGCCCTCTCTCGAGAAGGGAGGCGGAGGAGGAAAAGGCGGGCGGGGAAGAAACAGCGCTGCCCCGGCAGAACGAGGCGCGGGGCGTGGAGGTTGCGTCAGCCATGGCGGCGATGGTCGGGGGAAAACGGGGCAGAATCGGGAGAAATGGGGAAGACGGACGCCTGCGTGCAATGCAAAGGCGCATTGGGAGCGCGCAGGATCGCGCGCAGCGACGTGCACCGGCACGCGCCGTTTCGCGCGCGGTCGCTTGCGGCAACGCAAACACCGCGCGCCGCCCGCGCCGTCGGGGGGCGTGTGGGCAGCAGGAATGAAATAGCCAGGGGGGCGAGAGGAGGGGTCGGCCCAGGAAGGTCGGCGTGGGCTCGCACGGCGGAGTTCGCTCGGCGAGGCACTTTGCGCCGTCGCCGCGCTTGCGAGCTCGCTCGGCGAGGCACTTTGCGCCATCGCCGCATCGTCGCTGACGAAGCAATCGTTGCGCTAGCGAAATCGCTCGGCAAAGTGCCACGTCCCGTCGCCCGGACACGACGGGGTTCAAACTCCGCCGCCGCGTCCGTCTCTGCCGCCCTACCCGGTAGTTTCGACCGAGAGGTGGACGACCCACGACCCTTTGCGAAAGGTGCGCTGCTTGGAGAGCTCGACGCCGAGCTTGAGCACGTACCCCAAGGCGTCGTACCGGCCGTCCTCCAGCGTGAGCGTCGCGCAAGTGGCCGTCGACGATGCCGCGGCGACCGGCGCTGAGACCCAGGTCGGCTCCGAGGACGCGGAGAGGGCGGCCGAGGCGGGAGAGGGAGGCGGCGTCGAGGCGGCGGGAGAAGAGGTCGCCGCCGCCTCCGCGGCCGGGCTCTCCCCCGCCGGCGCCTGTGCGCCTCCAGACTCGGACTTGCCGAGCGTCGCGAGGTTCGTGGCCGCGAGCAGCTCGAGCGTGGCGGCGCCCCCGCCGTCGCCTTCGACGCAGGCGACGACCGAGTAGCCCTTGCCCTGCTCGGTCGCGGGGAGGTAGACGGAGCGCGTGACGCTGCCGGGCAGCGTCTGGAGCTTGGCGGCGTATGGAAAGGAGGAGACGGCCACGATCTTTCCCGCGGCCTTGAGGGCATCGAGCGCGTCCGCGGCGTCGGTGTACCCGACGTGGACGCGCACGGCCTCGGCGCTCTGTGGGGCCTGGTCAGCGCCCGCGAACGCAAAGCTCGGAAAGGCGGCGAGCGTGCGCGTCTTGCCGGGCTCCACGAGCGAGACGAAGACCGCGCAGCCGTCCGCGGTGGCGTTCTGCACGACCAGCTGCGGGAGCGAGCTCGACACGCGCCAGTCCTCGTCGAAGAGCTGCGCGGACGCGTTCACGCTCGCCGCCCCGGACGCGTCCAGGGCGCACACGGACGCGGCCACGCCTTGGCCCGTCTCGTTCGCGGGGATGCGCACGTGCAGCGCCGCAAAGTTGCGAAACTGGTTCTGCGCAAAGTACGAGCTGTTGGCGGCCCGCAGCGAGGCCAGGCGCACGGTCGTCTCCAGCGGCGTCGAGGTCAGCGGGAGTGGGGAGGCGAGGGAGGCGCCCAGCGCGTCCGACGCGCGGACCAGGCCGCGGAGAACCTTGGTGCGGCGGGACAGCACGGAAGAAGAAAGGGAGGAAGTGGAGGGAGCGGAAGGGGTGGAGAGAGCGGAAGCGGGAGAGGACGCGGTGAGCGAGGGGAACGCAGCATCGCCTCCCGTGTCCCCGTCATCCGACGCCAGCAGCAGCGGGGCGCTCCCCTCGCCGGTCGCGGCCGCGATCTTCGGCGAGTAGGCTGTCGTCTCGAGGCGCACGTAAAAGTCGCGCGACTCGCCCTCAGGCGGCGCAACCGACGAGGCCGGCTCGGAGATGGACACGTCGACCGTCTCCGTCCAGTTGTCCGGCGAGAAGAACAGCACGGACGGGGAGACAGTCAGCGGCGAGACGGACGCCGAGAGCGACGCGAGCGTGACGTCCCCGGTCGCCTCTTCGCCCTCGACGGCCGGCTCACCGTCCTCGACCTCGGGACTGGGAGGCAGACCCTCCTCCCCGTCTTCGCGCGTGTACCGCCGTCGCGAGGCGGCCGCGGCCGCGCTCGCTCCTGCGCCGCCGGCCACGACGGTCCCGACCGCGGCGCCGGTCCCGACCGCCGCGGTCGTCGGCGTGACCGTGACGGTCGGGGCGCTCGGCCGCGCGCTGCCACCGGTCCTACCGCGCCGGGACGGGGTCGAGGATGCAACCAGTGACGCAGGGGGCGACGCTGCGGCGTCCGACTGGCGCGCCAGCGTCGAGTTGGCGATCAGCGCCGCGCCCACCGTCGCGTTCCGGATCGCGCTCTGCGAGGCGAGCGCAGGCGACGGAGACGGAGACGGAGCGGAGGCGTCGTCGTCGTCATCGTCGTCGCCATTCTCCATGACGTCGACATCCTCCTCCTCCTCCTCCCCCCCCTCGCCCGCCGCTGTCTCCGGGGTTCCCCAGATCTCGGGGCAGGCGGCGCTGCTCTCGCCGACCTCGCCTCGGAGGCCGTCGAGGCCCGCCCAGGGCCCGAAGCCGGCGCAGGTCTCGAGCTGGCTGCTGCCGCTCCCGTCGTCCATGAGCGCGAGGACGTCGACGCGCACGATCCCGGCGGGCGGCTCGAAGAGCCCCACGCGGATCGTCGCGCCGCCCTGCCCGACGACCATCTCGGGCTGCACGTTCTGGATCGCCAGCGGGACCGCCGCGGTGCGCAGGGCGGCGAACGAGTCCACTGTCAGGTACGACGAGCTGGAAGACCCGTCGGCGGGGGGCGAGGAGAGGTCGGTCGACGCACCGGCGGGGGGCGAGGACACGTCGGCCGAGGCGACGGCGGAGGCGCCGCTGCTCGTCGCCTCGTCCTCGTCAGGCAGGAAGACGCCGCGCAGGCCGCGCGTCCAGACCTGGGAGAGACGCCCGAACGCTCCTCCGGATCTCGAGGAGGAGGACGAGTCGAAGACGCAGTCCGAGCCGGAAGCGGAGCTCAGCGTGCCGACCAGGAGCAGCGAGGAGGACGACGAGGCGAGGGCGGAGAGGGAACCGCTGGCTGCCCCCTCGCTGGCGGTCGTCTCGCCTCCGTCGTCGTCGTCCGCGTCGTCCAGCACGAAGGCCTCGATCTCGACGGCGCTCTGGTCGTACCCCCCGTCGGCGAGGGCGCCGCTCGCCGCGCGCTCTCCTGTGGGCGCGGCGGCCGTCCGCTCGACGCGGACGGTCGCGTAGAGGTTGGATCCGGAGGTTCCGGACTCGAGGCTCCCGCCGTTTGGGTAGCCGTAGTAGTAGTTGCAGGCGTCGCTGTTGGCCTTGCAGTCCTGCGTGTCGTAGAGGACGCTGTCCCCCGAGGGTTCGACCTCCTGCCCGCCGATGGCCGACTCGATGACGCCGCCGACCGCCTTGGCTGCGTCGCCGCCCGGGTGACCCACGGACACGAACGAAAAGGGTGCGACGACGGGTTCGGACGACCAGGGCGCCGTCAGCGCGGGCCACGAAGCGGGAACGTCCCCGAGGATGCGCAGCACCGCCACATCCGACTGCTGATCCACGAACGCGACCTCCAAGCCCTGCGTGTACCAGCCGAACGGGCCCGCGGACCCGTACGACGAGCCATACGAGGACACGGAGGAATCCGGCGCGGGAGACGAGGCGAAGGCAGCAGAGGAGGCGCCTTCGTTCGCCGCGACGCCCTCGGCTGGCGACTCTTCCGCGATGGACGAGATCGAGAGCTCGGAATCCTCGCCCCGCGGCGCAGAAACGTCGGAAGCCGTTGCCCCCTCTTCGCCCTGCGGCGTGGAGGCCTCCAACGCCCCCCATCCCTCGCCGCGCGGCGCGGAGGCGCCGTTCGAGACCCAGTCGGGAGTTTCGGCGACGTGCGATCCGTGCATCTCCAGCTCGCCTCCGGTCGCGTTCCCATCGACCTCGGCGATCGACGACGCGTAGAGTCGTGACGAAGACCACAGCAGGTCGTGTGCAGACGCGATGCGGGCGCCCTGGTCCCCCTCGGCCTCCCCCCCGGCCCCGTCGCCCCCTCCCTCCGCGTTCTGCCCGTCCTCGCGCGCCGCCTGGTCTGCATCGTCGTCGTCGGAGAGCTCGCGGCGCTCGCGCAGCACGCGCGACCGCGTGCGGGCCTTGATCGAGGGCGAGAGCGAGGGCGATGAAAAGGAGGGGGTCAGCGAGGGCGAGGGGGGCGAGAGCGACGCGAAGAGCAGCGGAGGGGAGGCGGCCACGGAAGGGCGCGGAGACGACGGCGCAGAAGAGCCCTCCTCCGCGGTCCCGGAGGTCCCCCGGCCGCCGCCGTCCACCGCGTCGCCGGCCCCCCCGTCCAAGCTGGCCTGGGCGACCGATCCCCCAGAGGCGGCGCCCACCTCGCCGTCCGACCCTCCGGAGCTCTCCGCGTCCTCGCTCGCCGAGGTGGCGTTGCAGCTCAGCTGGTAGTCGAACAGAACTCCGAAGGAAGAGATGGTGTAGGGGTAGATGGCGTCTTCCCCGCGCGCCGTCACGCAGTGCCGCGCCGTGAAGATGAGCAGCTCCCCGGGCGAAGGGCCGGCCACCAGGGTGCCGGAGCACCAGCTTCCCAGAGCCAGGTGCACCACCTGCACCGTGGCACGCGTCACGTTCGAGAGGCCGGGAACGCACGCGGCGTCCACGCTGCACGACTCGGAGCCGAAAATGCCCCACGTCGACGCCGGAACTGCGGGGAAGGAGGGGGGTGGGCGGCGAGCCGCGGGTGGGCGGCGGGCAGGGGGTCGGCGGCGAGCCGCGGGTGGGCGGCGGGCGGGTGAGAACATCGTCCCGCCGGCTCGTCCGGCCTCCGTCCCATCTTCACCCCTCTCCTCCTCTCCCCTGTTCCTCCCCCTCCCGTCTCTCCCCCCCCCCCCCCCCCCCCCCCCCCCTTCCCCCCCCCCCCCCCCCCCCCCCCACCTCCCCCCCCGCGGCGCCCGCGCGCTCGACTGGGGTGGGGTCGGGGACGCGCCGCGCCGTCGCGAACTGCCCCAGTCCCTTTCCCGTCGCGCCCACCTCTTCCCGCGAAGCTTTGTGTTCGCATCGGTCGCCAGAAGCGCAGCAACGCGGC